>JACXVL010000067.1:0-244184 GCA_014898675.1 Athelia sp. TMB
GTGATACACTGTGATCGGACATCCTATGACAGTACTGCAGACTTCATACAGTCTCTCTCTCGATGGCCCAGTGATAGGCTGTGCCCTAGCTGTCGTGGATCCACGGAGAATATTACGCATTTCAAGGAAGCGCCTCCGATGATATCGCTGGCACATCCAGCTGGAGGGAGGGTCTTGTCCATCAGCAAACAGATTACTGTGAGATGCGAGAGTGTAGATGCCAGATACGATTTGAGAGGTATAGTATATTTCTCACACGAACACTTTACATCCCGTATCATGAAAATAAACGGAGATGTGCGATACCATGATGGTATAACTTCAGGTGGAGATACAATCTTGGAAGCAAAATTGAGTGATATGCAAGAATCAGATCTGTCAGAGTGCAGGGGAGGTGTTGCAGCATTATCTGTGTACTCGAAAAAATGATACAGTTCATAGCCGTTAATTTCTATGGTAGAAAGCCTTCCAGGCAGGCGGAGCCACAAGAGCGGCCTGATGGGCGCCTATTCCATCCGTCGCGGACGGCTGGAACTGGATCACGTGACGAAATCCACACGACAAAACTTGCAAGTTAAACCTAACTAAGCACGCATACTCAATTTTTATATATGTTGTAATTTTTATGTACAGCTGAGTTAACTCTCATATATTTTGCCTATGCATATACTTGAGATTCGCATTTTATTAGCGACAGTCTCGTATCTAGATTCTAGAAGACGAGTATTCCATCAGCGCCCGACGGGCGCCAATTCCAGCCGACCGCGACAGCTGGAATGTAGCACACCCTCAATCCCTTAGCATACTTGTTTCTATACTATTTTATGTATACATACATTTTATAAAGCATCATATCTCTCAAATAAACAGCCTCGGCTCACTTATTCACCTGTTTCAGTCATTGTGGATGGCCAGGAAGTGGATATACAGCAGCATGCATGCAGCTCTTTGTGTTCTTTACTTTAAACTTGACTATAGAGGCACAAATCTTATATCACACTGTATAATTGCTTTAAAACACAATTTTCAGGTCAATTGTTGTACAAATATTCAAACAAAATAGATCCATAAACAACTGCGCCCATCCCGCCCCCCTCCCGCCCCTCCCGGACTATGTTTCTTCAGAAACCGCTGTATAACAATGAATAAACGTAAAAAGCGAATGAAAATTGTTTCAACGTACTGGTATATCTCCCAGGCGACTACATCTGATAGCCAGTTGAGGCAGAAGTCGTCGGCCAGATCGTCGACGGCGAGTAAGCCCCAGTACATGTAGATAGCGTCGGCGTAGATCTGGGAAGTGAACGTAGGTGGATTGGGGTGGAAGCGAGACGCGAATACGCACCTGGTCGTTATAGCCAACGTCTACGACCATCGCGTCCTCGCGAAAGAAGTATGCGCGGCCGAGGCGCGCGAGCCGAGATTCAACGAGTTGATCGGCGACGTCGTGCTGTGTACGATCAGACACGAATATCGAGCATTGTAACCGAATACTCACCATTATGTAGCCGGGATGCAGGCCTTGCGCTACGGCAAGGTGGACCGAGTGCCTCGCGAGCACACTCTGCCCGAGCAACACCAAATACTCCGGGTCCAACATCCTCGATCTCTGCACGTCCTGCTCGGTTTGCGCGCGGGCGGCGACCTCCTCGAAAATGTTGCTCTCGACGAGTGCGAATGGTAGAGCGGGTAGTTCAAGAGCCATTTTGTTTAAGAGTAGTGGAGGAGGGAGAGAGGTAAAGCGAGTGCGGCGGAGGCGAAGTGTTAAATGCCTTAAGCGCCCATTTTGCGAAAGTGGGTTGGCTCGGTCACGTGACCAACGCGCAGAGACTGTAAAATCGATTTTATTTGAACTATTCGATGGAAAGACGTGAGTTTTTTTCTATGATCCATGATGTGTTGTGCTTTTGCGTCTGACGATATGATGTTGGGCGAGGGCAAGGCACTGGACTTGGCGATGCCCTCAATTTCGTCCAAAAACTGCAGCTATAGGTTAATACCTGGGAAGATTGAGCGAACCAAAAATTGGGACTGAACAGGTGGTGGAACCGCCCCGCAAACCCGATCAATCTACAATCATCTTTTGTTTTTATTTAATGTTTAGTGTTCGTTGCTGTACTGGAATATCAGTATTAATGGAGGCACTTGATGGCGGTGCGCCCCTTGACGGGATAGCGCGATGAATTATAGAAGCGGGTAGGTGGGTGTATGGGTATGACTTAGAAAATCACAAGTGCTTTTGGATTGGGAGATTGACGGAGATGGAGACCCGCAAATCCTGAAGGAGCTCTCCTCGTCAAAAATGTTGGGACGGAAGCAACCTATGCATCCATTCCGACCTTTTTGAAGAAGAAAGTCCCTTCAGAATTTGTGGATCTCCATCAATTTCATCCTCTCAATTAAAGGGCGCCTCCGATCTGCTAAGTCACACCCATACACCCACCCCACCCATTTCTATAATTCATCCCGCTATCCTGTCAGGGGGCGCGCCACCAGCAAATGCCTCCGCTGACAACCTTGCGGGAGCTATTCTCCAGCCGTCCCAGACAGCTGGAAGTAGCACCCACCGGGCGTTTCCGGAAAGCAGCGGGATTTTGCGATAAACCCAATGACATTGGCATAAAAAATACATCCTGCTGAGACAAAAAAATGTACACGTAGTAAGCTTTCATTTATTAATGTCTTTCTCGTACTCCGCGAGCTGGGAAGCCATACTGTTGAAGTTTTTAGTAGTTTATATAATGATTGATCGATATGAAATTACTTGCCTTGCGACCTGGTTGTAATCTTTTCTGCTCAGTGCTGCAGCCACATCAAAGGCCAGCTTCTGATAGTCCGAGATAGCACCCCCATCATCTTCAATGGCATCTCCGCTACTGTAGAAAAGGTTGGCGAGCTTTCTCTTATGGCCGGAGCTTGCTTCTCCACCCGTGTTCGCTTGAGTTGGCACGAGGTGAGGGACTGTAGGGCGCGATGGGGAAACCGTTGAAGACGAAGCTTGGCCCCCAGAAGGTGAGCCCGAGGATGACTGAGGAGTGTTGAGGCGCTTTCTTTTTGTGTCTGGACTGGACGACGATGACAACTGTCGCGGAGTCGTAGGTGTACGAGGAGCGGTGAGGGCACGGGAAGTAGGTGCATGAGAAGTAACAGGGATGTATTCCGATCGAGATACGGCGTCTTCCCACTCCTTAACGCACCTCAGCCATTGTGTGACTTGCGGCATCACACCATGGTCTAAAGAGGCGAAACCCCACAAGGCATAGATACAGGCTAGATTGCGCTATTTGCGTATCAGTATACCTCATGTCGATACAATGGTTTGCATCTCACCTTTTCGATGTGATTGGTCCCTGGCAGGTCCTGGTGTGCAGTCGTGCCTTCAAACAACTTCGCGTAACCTTGACCAATCATTTCGAACCTTGCGTCTGTTGTGGCCATTTCGACTTCCCTCTGCAAGATCTTGTGTTAAAATCCCGATCAAACAATGATGAGTGTACTTTCCTCTAGGTCAGCTGTCGACTTTGCACGGACCGAGAATCGATCTTCCTCGAACACTAACTGGGAGACGGCCATGCGCAAAAGGTTCTTTCCCAGCATGACCAATCCACTAGGAGACTCCAAGTTGCGCTTTGTCGGTCTAGTACCAGGCAACATGTTCAGAGCTGGGCCTTTTAAAAGCCATTCAAAGCCCCTGATGCAGGCAGGGAAGTGGGGAAGGGTTTGGCTGGATGAGTCCTTGTGGGATGCCATGATGAGATGGTGGTGGGATAAGCCACGTTGTTAGGTCCGGCAATGATAATAAGCCGCTGCGTCTTCGTGGGAAAGAGTTGTCAGTTATGGCAAACTAAACCTGATGAGGATGAGGTGGAATACATTGTTGATGCTACAAATATCCTTGTAATGGCCCTGTTGATAATTGTTTTATTTTTATATATAACACAAAAGCGTATAATATTTTGCTTGTTTGTATTGTCTATTCTTAATCTCCCTTTGCTCACAATCTGTTGAGAATCGATCGGTAATCGATCGGTAGCTGCAGTGTGCTTATGTAAACTTCCAGCCGTCTTCGACGGCTGGGCCAGTCATGTGACATACTCGTTGATCTCACTTGGCAGCCTCATTGTTGACCACTCACTCCCATGGACACTACTCAATTTCGTCAAAACCGCTGCCGGGGCCATGCATCTAATGCGTTGAAGATATGTCCTTGTACTCGAAATCTGTACTGCGTGAGTACGACCCTTAATCAAAGGCAAAATTGATCCTCATTGCGGAAAATCAGTCGCGACGTTGCCAGAAAGTAGATTGGCCCATGCACAAGCCTGAATGCCTGGCCCTCGACATTGACAATGCTAATGTCATTGCGACTCACCTCAACGACCATTTTCGATACAAGTTTCAACAATGGGTACACAAATATCGTCAGATGGTAAGTGAATCATCAATGTCAGTCCACTTCGTGCTAATGATCACACTGCGTCCGTGTAAAGTTCCATGTATACTCATGCCTGCTCCTCAAGAAGAAAGTTTACATGGACATACTGTTTGTCGTGGTTGACTGGCACGGCAACCGTTCACCGGAACTGCGCGACTTGTCGATGAAAGCAGAGACCATGGAACAGGGTCTATGGGGACTGCTTCCAACTCCGCATTACACTGGCCTGGCAAATATGTTGCGAGCTGCGCAAAAGGAAGAAAAATCATTGGTCATCTTCTTCGCCAATAACCTGTCACAGTTGCAGCCTGCCCAAGTCTCAAGGCCTCAGGCGTTTGCCGTATCAGCGCTACCTATGCCAAAGCTTGAGGCAGAGCACCCGGAAAAGGAGCTGTCATGGCAAGAGCGTTGTTATGCAGCGGCGCCTACAGTAGGGGATGGTGTTTATCGAAGTTTGATGGAACAGGGCATGTCAGAGGTTCAAGCGCGGTTGGAACTGTCAAAACGCGGGCTCTGCAGATCTGAGATGTATGTGTAGTTGACAATCCCCTCCCAACATCGATTACCGTCCATTACCCACTCCATTATCATCTTCCTATTTTAACTGCTTATGTTTTCCTTGCGTGACTGTAAGATGGAATTTCAGTATCATTGGCTTTTCAAGTACACTGTTTCTGCAAAATGGATGATATGTGGAATGTCGCTGTTGATACTGATGCCAGATTTATGTTCTTTGTGGTTCAGATGCATGGAACGTGTTGCCTTTTATGGCTTCTATGGGCCAGTGACGGTGGTGGTGCTCACTTAATCTTCCAGCCGTCCAAGACAGCTCGATCGGTCATATGACATCCTCATTGTCGTGCCTCGATTCCATCACTCTTCACCGCCGATTACTATGGACACCACCTGCCTTCACGAAAACCGCTGCCGTGACCATGCATCTGTTGGATTGAAGATATGCCCTTGTAATAGGAACTTGTACTGTGTGAGCATCAAGTCTGATCGTGGGTGGATTGATGCTGATCTTTGAAGATCAGTCACGGCATTGCCAGAAGGCTGACTGGCACGAACATAGGCAGTACTGCCTTGCAATTGATCTGGATTACGCTCTGGTTGTTTCCACCCTCCGCAACCATCGTTTTCGTTACAAAGTCCAACAATGGGTGCACAAGCACCGTCAGACGGTGTGTAGGTTTGATGCATGAATTCGCTCTGCGCTGACCGTCTATCCGTGACCACGCAAAGTTTCACACATACTCGCACTTCCTCCTGACGAAGAGAGTCCATATTGACGTACTGTTCGTGACAGTTGCGTGGCACGGCGACCATTCGCCGAGAGTGCGCGACTTGTACATGAAAGCACAGACCCTTGAAGAGGGTCTGGTGGCGCTGGTTCAAAGTCCACAAGGCGCTGGGTTGGTAAATACGCTCAGAGATGCGCAAAGGCATGGAAAATCTTTGGTCATCTTCTACGCCAGTGACATGTCGCGGCCGGAATCTACAGGAGCCCACAAGACCCCTGCATGTGCTATATCAGCCTCACCTACCCTCCGGCTCGATGAAAAAAACGCGAAGAAGGAGGATTTGTGGCAAAAGCGTTGTCATGCAGCGGCTCCTACAGAAGGAGAGTATGTTTACCGGAGCTTAAAGAAAGAGGGCCGGTCAAAGCATGAAGCGCTGTCGGCGATATCAGCTCTTGAACTCTACAGGTCTCCGGTGTATTGGCTGTAAATTGATTTTCAAATGTTGAAACACTGTTCGAAGCGTGGCGCTATATTCCAGCCGTCCTCGGAGGCTGGGTGATCATGTAAGAGCCCAATTTGAAGAATTCAATCTGTCGAGGACGGCTGGAATGAGCATCACATCAACATGAAGCTTTACCAACTACATGTAGATCTCAGACCTGTACCCGGAGACATTCAATGCATTGAATGCAAGTGCTGGACATGGCAGGCAGGTGGATGGCGGTGATTGTGAATCATATGATATCCAAGTTTCAAAGAACTACCAGCGATGGTTGGACTTGTGGGAGGGTGAAAATAAGTATAGTAGTAGAATTGGTAAGATGTCCAGGGACTGGGAATGATTATTACTATGAAGGTCGCTGGTTCGATTCTCCCAGGTTGTATTTTATTTTTATTTTTTATTTTTTATTCCATTTTTTCATTGCCTACTGCAAAATACAACTGGCTGGATATCTCATATAATATATATATCTTGTGTTTTATGCTTGTGCCCATTGCAGAGAAGGAGCTGTAATGGACTCGTACCTGCCACGCTTGCGATGGCCCACTGCCCCAGTCTTCACCGCCCGGGGGGGAAACGAAGCATTCACAGCACATCTTTCATCAGGGGAGCTTCGCGAGCGCTTCAAACTGTCCATCCCATCTGACCTAACTGGAGAACAGTATCAGCCTCCGACAGACAATGATAGCATCGTCTCCGGGGCCGCTGTTGCCGAGTTGTCAAATGGAGACTATCAGGAAAGCCCTCTTCCGACGATTATCACTCGCCGCGACACATCCACAGCAGTCCCAGATGTGTCCAAACTTGAGTTGCCCACAGAGGAATTGGGGCCCAATGGAAAACCACTCAGCAAAGTCATGCTTCAGAAGCGCCAAAAAGAGCGGGAATCCAAAGAGAAAGCTGGTTTGGGACAAGCTGAGTGGGAGAAAGTCATGGAGGAAGAGGATAGGAAGCAAGCTGAGAGGGAGCGTACAGAGAAGGAGAAGATACTGAGCGAGACAGTTGAGCGGGACTGGCGGGAGAAGGAGCAAGCCGCGATGGAGTTGGAAATGCAGGAAGAACAGATGAAGGAGCCCGAGATGAAGGAGCCCGAGAGAAAGGAGGCCGAGAAGAAGGAGCCCGAGAGGCAGGAGGCCGAGAGGAAGGAAGCCGAGAAGAAGGAAGCCGAGAGGAAGGAAGCCGAGAGGAGGAAAGCCGAGAGGAAGGAAGCCGAGAGGAGGAAAGCCGAGAGGAAGGAAGCCGAGAGGAGGAAAGCTGAGAGGAAGGAAGCCGAGAGGGAGTGGGAGGCAAAGAGGGTGATACTGAGGGAAGCGAAAGCAAAGAGAAGGGCCGAAAGAGCCAAAATCTTGCTTCAACAGGAGCGCGAAGCGATGGAGAAAGCCCAGACTCAGAGAGAGCAAGCCGGTCAGCAGCTAGCTGACACTGTCAGGGAGTAAGTTACTCCGTGCGATTGAGAGTATTCAATTTGCTTAATGAGGGCATGTAGGATGGTTCCCGCAATGAATACTGATGCTTCATCGTTGTGAATCATGCATCAATGCATCACGGGTAGGTGTTGGCCCCAAATGAGGCAATCATAATTCCTAAATTGGCTGTTTTCTCACACGTGGCTTTCCTCTTCCTCCTTACCGTTTCACAAGTTCTCAGTCTCGCATAGTATGCTATCATTTAAGTCTAAAATAACACGTCATTCTTGCATTTCTATCCTTTAATCACCTGCGCAAACTGTATGGGCGTTTATTATAGTGTGATACAGCGTAACGTCCATACTGGTTATTACTGGATGCCACTCCAGTAGCACTCGGGCTTGATTCTGGCTGTCTCCACAGAGCCAACGAATACCAAACAGGCCAAGGAATTCTTATAACACTTAACCTCAAACAAAGATGCAAAGACCAGACTTCGGGTTCCTGTTCATGCTTAAGGACTGAGCAAGAAAGGAGTAAGGTGGATAGCAATAAATCATATAATGATAAGAGTTTAAGATGATGCAACGGCCATTGCATTATTGAAACACGTAAGAGATGTACATGAGACCAGCTACGAGCACAGAAATATGTAGGAAATGAACCCAGTCGAGTACGAAAATATAAATAAGTAATAGTATCAAGTGACCGTGTAGGTTATCACGGTCCTCCTTTAGGGTTGCAGACCCCGCCCCCGCCGAGGCAAAGACCGCTCTCTCTATATTTTGATGCGGAGTAGTCTGTGTCGTCGAAGCGAAGCGAAGCAAAAAGAGTGCAGTGCCGGCGCAGCGTCCAGTGGCGGTGGGGCACCCTGCAGTGTCCGTGTCCGAGAGTCACTTGCGCAACTCAAATCACGGCGCTCAACACGCAAGACAGGGAGGTACATCCGAGTGGACGTCTCTATCCCCGTCTTGTCCGTACTGCGAGGGAAGGCCGACATGCGTCACTCCGGGGAGGCTGGTGGCGAGAAAGCGTGCGTGCTCGAGGCGTCCAGTGACGGTGGGGCGCCCTCACGTAGTGTCCATGCCGAGTCGCTTGCGAAACTCAAGGCACGGCACTCGAAATGGGAGGAGGGAGGTACGTCCGAGACGAGACGAACGTAGCAGTCCCTGCCTCGCCTGAGCGTACTCGTGGGGGAAAGCCGCCATGCGTCACTCCGAGGAGGCCGAGGCGCGAGAACGAAAGCGATAGGCAAAAGCGTGTGGTGATGTCGATCTACCAATAAAATCAGCATCGAGCATTGTTAGAAAAATGAATGAGCGCACCTCATCAAGGTAATGCACCGCTGACTCCGAAAACAGAGACCCGCGGAGGGACAGTTCGGCTACATGGGACAATGGAAGAATCGTCTTGAGCAGCAGCAAAGGCTTGGGACACGAAGGGCCCTCCGTGTCCTAGCCTGGACGTCGTGTGCTAATAGCGGCGTCGGGCGGTGAACTGGGAAGGCGGGGTGTGGTCAGAGTCGGATCGAGGGACAAGTTGATGTCGAACTGAGAATGAAGTGAGCATGGAAATTCGAATACAAGTGGAAAAGATCGCAGACGCACCTCATCGTGGTATAAATACCGCTGACTCACTGAAGGCACAGATCCACAAAAGAACAGTTCGCACTGCATGGGACGGCGGCGGGAGCAACCCGGACGGTGTCGTCTTGAGCAGGAGTAGGGCATGGGCGGCGGAGGGCGTAAATCTCCGCCGCTTGAGCAGGGGCGACGCGAAGAATATCAGTCTTCACGTCTGGCGAACTGGAAGGTGGGGTGCAGTCGGAGTCGGTTCGAAAAAGCCTGCGGGTCGTCAATTAGATGGGATGTGATGCGAATAAATGAGAAGCGAGCTTACAGTTGGTGAAGGTTCCACCATCAGAGGGTTCCCAAACAGCAAGAATCTCCCGCGTGTCGCTGCCGAGCGATCGGTACTCTTGCAACCGTCGCAGGCGCAGCGAATGCGCGGATAGACCTCGATTACTGCAGCTAACAACCGGTAACAGCGTTGATGGACTCGACCGAGGTCACAGTCCGCTGCTCGCACATGGGCGTGCGGGTGTAGTGCTCGCGAGGTCGGGCTGGGGGCGATAACCTGTTCAAGATATCAGTCAAAAATATCGATCATGGAAAGATAGAGACAGAACTTACAATTTGAGGGTGAGAGCGAGGCCCGCCGACGCCGACGACGGGCGCGGCGGGCTGGTATATGGGATAGGATGTGGCGGGTAGGATTGAGCGTCGAGAGCCCTGCGGCGAAAAAGGTGGTCGGCGGCGGACGCGGTGCTCTTGAAACAGCGTCGGCAGGCGACCTCCTCGGTCATCGAAAGGGCCAGCGACGAGAGGTGGCGGGTTGGCGGACGTAATGAACCAACGTCCTGAATCAATACAAGTCAGTAATGTCGGCGGGGTATGTACAAATGACGAGCGTACCGTCAGACCGCAGGGTCTAAAGTAATATAGGATTGGAAAGCGCCGTATAGACGCGGGAGATGGGCGAGGAGGAATAAGAGGGAGAGGGAGAGAGATGTATGAGAGGCGAGAGGTAGGAATGCAGGAGCCAAACGGTCTGAAGTTGGCTCTCTTTATAGTCTGCACCGACGTGGCTGTGTGAATTCTTTGTTGATCACGGCGCGTCGAGGTCACGCAATCGTTCCCCAGCTCGACTGAGCAGCTATCCACGCGTTTTGACCACAAGGCTGCAATATATCACCTTTCAGGGGCTTGAATTAATATTTTGGTGGCGAAAGAGTCTCCCAGAGGTCGGTGGCAACGAATATTCAACAAAGAATCAACAAAGTAGTCGTGCAGTAACAGCAAATGCCATTATCCAGGACGACGCACAACCGACGTCATCAGCGCGATCCAACGCGATGCTGCCCAGCTGTGACCTAGATATGAAAATATCGCTTGGCAATAACATACGGCGATCGAAAAAACATATCACCGGTGCTTGGAGCGGGGTTCTGGGCCCATCGCAAAAGTCATAGGAGCAGCAGTGATCGAGCAGAACCAGACGAAATGCAATTCAAAGAAGATATCAGCCACCATGGATGGCTTGAGTCTCTAGTGCAAGTGCCATAGACGACGAATAGAGAGACATTCCGAAAGGAAACACCTTTTCAGACCAACAGACGAGAGAGCAGTGGAGAAAGGACCGAAAACGCAGTTCTTGATTCGGTAGAGGGCATACGCAAGGCATATGTGAGCAAGACGCGGCTTTTGTTATAGAGCATCTAACATATCGCACAGTAAATGATGAGCTATTGCGTTGTCGAGGCGCAGCTAGATTTACGAGTAGCCATAATGCCTATGAAGTTTAGTTATGCAACGTGTCTGAGCAGTCAAGCCAAGCTATTCATATGGAGATGTGAGTATACCTGCTGCTTCGCTAGACTGTCCAACACGCACCCCGTAGAAAATGTGAGCATTCCGGCTCGGGAGGGAAGATTCAAGAAGGAATATCTTCCACCTTAAGCTTGGGATGGTTGTCGTCTGTGATCAAGTTGAAGACACTGGTACTGATCCCGATACGCGATTGATTTGGCACGCTTTCGTTTGCGCCACCAGTACTGAGATCACTTCAACGCGCTCCTCTGAATCTCTTCCGCTTCCTCCTCCTTGTCCTCCAAATTCCTTGAAATAACTACATGGCGCCCTACTATCTCAGCCTCAACAAATCTGCTCTTCTCTTCTTCCCCTCCCCCGAGCCATCCCCCGACGCCACTCGCGGGCCGCAAGTCGTGCAGGTGTTTATCCGCACCAAAAGGCGCGTCAAACGCGTCCAAACGTGACTTTTTCTACCTCAGTGGACTCATCGAGGGTATAGAACTGCGCAAGCAAGCGTGCGGGAGCTCACGACGTTCTACATTGCTCAACTGGACATCACTGTGCGTACCTCGCCACCCACCCAGATCACCCACCAGGCGTATCCGTGGAGTTGGGCTAATGAGGGCTGATAAAGCGAGTTGTGACGAGTCTGGTGCAAGCGCATATACACGCACCAATGCCTGCTGAGATCATCCTGGAGGGGCCTGGTTATACTCTTCGCGGAAGTAAGTGATCTCCTAATTTGGTTCTGATATGGGCCATATCTGGTGCTCACAACTGCTCGTGCCTACAGAAAGGGAGCACTGGTGCTTTGGTGAAGGTCTCAGGCTTACGTGGGGCGAGGACAGGGTCACGCCCTGCGAGGACAAGTGGATCTTCCTCTTCGCGCCTACATGAGGCTCTGGCCTGCGCACCGCTATCAAGAACTCGAGCTTTCGATCCATACACTGCCAAGTCTTATTCGCTTAATACATCATAATAAACATACATTTTACTTCTTCTCCGCCGCCCTGCCCACCCAATAGCTCCCCTGGGGGAACTCGAACTCCTTGATCGCCTCGTCCCTGAACTCGATGCTGTACCCCTCCTTGGGGTCAATCGGCACGTTATATCGCCCCTTCGAGTTGATGCTGCACGGGTAGACGAAGTGCTCATGCAGATGGTCCACGTACTCCAGCACATTCCGCTCCATGCTCCCGGACACCGCGATGTAGTCAATCAAGCTGAGATGGATTACATACTCGCAGAGGCCAACGCCACCGGCGTGCGGGCAGACGACGACGCCGAACTTGGCGGCCATGAGGAGCACGGCAAGGACCTCAGAAACACCGGCGAGACGGCATGAATCGATTTGGCAGACGTCGATGGCATCGGCCTGAAGCAGCTGCTTGAAGACCATGCGGTTGTGGGCGTGCTCGCCGGTCGCGACACCGATGCCGTAGGGTTTGAGGGCCTTTCGTATGGTCGCGTGACCGAGGATATCGTCGGGTGCCGTAGGCTCTTCGATGAACCTGCATGGAGGGTGAGCACGCGTGCGCGGGAGGTAATATGGTGGCGAAGGGCAGAGCAAGAAGGGAAAGCGGCTCACCATGGCTTGATAGCCTCCAATCCCTTCACATAGTCAATCGCCTGCTCGACATCCCACACCTGGTTCGAGTCAATCATGAGTACTGCGCCCGTCGGGCCCGCGTTCTTTCCCCTCAGCCCCTCGCCGTTGAGGTCCCGGGCACCCTCGCCCACCTTCACCCCCTCCGGCAGCAGCTTCGGGTCGTCGATCAAGCTCCGGATCAGCAGCCCGCGACGCAGGTCGTCCGCCTGGTCCGCGCCGACCTTCATCTTGAAGTGGTTGAACCCATGGTCGATCGCCTCCTTCGTCAGCCGCGCAATCTTCTCGTCGCTGTAGCCCAGCCAGCCCGCACTAGTGACATAGGCAGGGTACCCGCGCGTCGTGACTTCCTTCTCGCGTGCGCTCTTTCCGGACGCCTTCTTCTCGAGCAGCTCGAGCGCCTCAGTGGGCGTGATCGCGTCGGTGATGTACCGGAATGTAGTGGAGCGCACGAGCTCGGCAGGGGACATGTCGGTGATGAGCTTCCACAGCGGTTTTTGTTGAGACCGGGCGAACATATCCCAGAGGGCGTTGTCCACTGCGCCTGTCGCGATGTGGATCACGCCCTTTTCTGGGCCGATCCAGCGCAGTTGAGGGTCGGCGACGAGCAGGTCCCAGGCGGCCCCCATGTTTCCGAAGAGTTCCTCTGTGTCTTTGCCTACCAGGCGCGCTGCGACGAGCTTAATCGCTGCGCATACCTACAAATCCACAGTGTCAGTAAGACATTCGCATATGCTAAGAGGGGAACAGGCGACGAATAGACATGGAGGTAGAAGAGAGGGAATATTACGTACAATCTCGTTCCCGCGCCCAATCGTAAATGTCATCCCGTGCCCGACGAGTCCTCCGTCAGCGTACAGAGACACATATGCGGAGGAGTAGTCGCAGTCAGTGTTCATAGCATCTGTCCCATCGCCAGTCAATGATGTTGGGAACCGCACATCTACCACAGCAGGTCAGTTCATCGCATCCATTGTTCGCAGCAGAGAACGCACCATGCGTTTCGTAGTGGGTGATTTTAGGCATGTTTGGGGTATTTGGGTCGGCAGTGAGGAAATCGATCTCCAAGAAGAGAGGTTATTTTTATAGCGGCGTTTCGCAGAGTCTCAGGATGGATCATGGGGGCGGGCCGGTGGGCCTCGGGGCGATGCGGGCCGGCGGGGACAGTGGCTCCCGAAATTCATTTCCAAGTCGAAGCGCCCAAGGGCCGACAAGGGCGCGGGCGGGCCCCGGAGATAGGGGTATTGCGACGGAAGTTCATATTCAAATCGTTGAAGGCAGAAAGTACTTTGGCTGCGAGGAGGTATGTTGATCATGAATACATACTGCAAAGGTGGATATGCATAAAGATCAAAACCAAAATAGCAGTGCAAAGAAGGGTAGCTCATAGTAATCCACAACAGCTAATCAGAGCCCAATGGATAGCAGTACATGATGAATGAGTGCCTGTCAGTCGCCAACAAATGCTAGAATCAAGCCCGACCACACGCGGGCACCCATCGTTCCCCGCACTCATTGGCATGCTTTTGACATGATGGATTAGAGCAAACATGGCTGCACCCGCTCTGGCACACGCGCACGAATGCCTTCCTTGGTTGTCCAGGCGTACTTCCCATACACGCAGGTTTCTCGTCGGATTTGGGCGTCGGCGGTGCGGATGCGCGCTCGGTTTTGGGTGCCAGGAGCCGCTCGTGGTATGTGGACCAAGCGGAACCGGAATTAACTCCTGGTAAGGGAAATGCGGGGGATGGAGGTTCTACGGGGTGCGCCAAAGATGAGGGTATGATTTTGGAGGTGGCCGTGGGCTGAAAGACAGATGGAGGGATGCTGGGTGATACCAGAGGTGTATCTGATAATGTCCGAGTTTGCGCCGCAGGCGTACCCGTGGTGGGTGCAGCTGGTTGGTGCGTAGTGACCGGAGAGGCGATATTGACTTTTGAAGCGCCGCTTGCTGGCGATTGGAGCTGATCCGCAAAGCATCCATGGCTGGATGTTTCGGCAGGAGGTGCAATTGGCTGAGACGCGGCATGAGAGCGCGAGCTCGAAACAGAGAGTTCGATATTGGTTCCTGAAACAGGCTGCGTCACAACTGAAGGGAAAATGAATGGTGGCGGAGGGTTAGTGCTCGGCTGCATCGGTTGGTTGTGCGACATAAATCGACTGGGGTCTATGGGTGAGCCATATTTGGGCGCCATTCCTCGAGCAGACAGCTGTTGGTGGAGGTAGCGTTGCAGATTTGTTCGATTCGCGTCCACGAAATGGACGATATGTGATGGAACACCGCGAGTGATGAGTTCTGCGGAAGGTGTATATGCATATGACATTAGTTGCTGATGTAAAGTCAGTCGTACGTCAAGTAAAGACAAGACGAATAGAACATACTTGAGCATTGTTAGATAGTGCCGCTGATATATGGGCAGTGTTAGCCGCCGAAGAGGAAAGGGTAGCATCAGCACCTGAGCTCTTTTGCGCCGAATCACGGCCAGTGGAAGGAGCTTCGTGGACCTCTGGAGCTTTTGGGGAGCTGGAAGTGGATTCGCCCAATGACACTTCAAAGCGCAGAGAAATCTCCTGCCGAAAGTCCTCAAGTGTACACTTTGGACGGCGGAGCCCAACACCAAGCTCCTGGCGAAGGGTCGAAATCCGAACAACATCGTCTACTCCAAGCCGCCTGCCCTCTTCCATGTTCAAAGCAGCAGGCCTGGCGCATAACACCGAGTATGCATTGTGCAGCCAATGGTCAATACCGTACTGGCGGCCGAGGACAATTTTGTCGATGACTGAGGCGATGGTGTTCAATTGTTTAATAGCGAGCGCGCGGATCGATTTGAAGGACCAGCTCTCCGCGAGACTGAGGATAGCTGTCCAATCGTTGACAGTAGTTGCAGTGTAAACGCCAAAATCTCTGTATCATTTCGTCAGATGCATTTATTCTATCCAAGTTGAATTGAAAACATACGTAGGGTAAAGAATGGCCAGAAACAGGTCGAAATCATGGGCGCTGACATCGTGGAGGATCATAGGTTCCTCTTCCGTCAAGCCTTTCCCATCAAATGTGGACGAATCGCGCTCGAAAAAGTAGCGGTGGACGCTGTAAAGAACCCCTTCTACCTGACAACGATATCTTTCAGTGCAGTCCGAATTTATCTAAGGTGTAATACGCACAAGTAGATGGATGGTATCACACGCGAATGAGTAGAGTCCGTGTTTAGGATAAGCAATGCGAGTCGAGTTATCTGACAGAGACACTTCTGTGGATTCCGCGTGGACGCTGGGATCGGGCCCCTCTGATTCGTCTTCAGGATAGGACAGAGCAGAGCTAGCAATGGATTCGAGAGAGGGGGTGCGGCGAAGGGAAGTGCTCATGGCGGCCATGATGACAGATAAGGTTTAGCCCTCCTTATATAGAGGGGAAATTGCGGTCCAATGTTGATGAAATGGCTGAAGTCATCAGCATTACGCACCGAGAACGGTGCTTAGTTGAAAGGCAGTGGACGTCCGAGTCGGCCTGTCGGGACAAAGAAGCCTTAGAAGGTGACATTGATCTTCTACTGTGTGGCTGTCGCGCATTTTTTATTTCTCGAGGGTTGGCTAGAACATTTTCTCTGTCTGATAATACGCTATAGAGAGGTCGTGTTCGGGATAGCATGCACAGTGTGGTCTCGTAAGCAGGATGTGTATGAGGGAGATTGCAATGTGGGAAGGCCCGCGGCGCCCGGGCGTCACGCCGTCATGCGTGGGTCCTTGTTTGTACCTGTTTGCAGGTCTGCATCATGAGAATCGGTCTCGGCTTGGTGTCGACGATGGGATGTCGGAAGAACGGCTAGGGCTTTGTGATTCTGGTACAACAAGACAGCTCGAGAACGAACTTTATCGGGGAACTATTGCGCATTCGACGTATCAGCTTGATAACTCGCTATGGCGTCAAGCAGCTCCCTTTTCCCATCTTCTAATTGCATCGCAGCCCGCGCGTCCCGTAGCGCCTGTCTACGACGCGAGTCGAGCTTGCTGAATTGCGGGCTGTCAAAGTAATTCTGTAGTGCGCGTTCGGACATCTCTCTATCCCTCGCCCTCATGGCCCTCATGCGCTCTGCTGCCTGATGGTCTTTAAGCTGGAATTCTGCAGGATCAGATCCTGATGACGCGTGTTTCGAATTAGCGCCACCCATGCCTGCTGCCCGTCTAATCGCAATGTCATGAAGAAACGTTGCTTCGGAATCTGAGAAATCCAGGGGGTTGGTGCTTGAGCTACAGGTGGCGGCAGCGCCAGGACCCGTGGATTCTTCGCCAGGAGGTAACAAGCCGGAATCCAAGCTCATGAGGCCGAAACGTATGCACACCTCTTCCAGCAAAAGTGGAATGGCGGCCGTGGGCCGGGCACCCAGGCCGAACTGCTGACGAATTGCACTGATCTTGATGATGTCCCCCACCGTCATCCGATTGCCCTCCTCTTCAGTCAAGCTATTCTCGCGCTGGCACACGGCGAGATAGGCGGCGCCCAGCCATTGGTCGACCCTGAACTCTCGGCCGAGGATGATCTTGTCGATGTCGGTGGCAATGGGGGAGAGATGATCGATGGCAAGTGTCCGGATAGACTTGATGCTCCAGGTCTCGGCAAGGCGGAGGATAGCAGTCCACTCCTCGACGGTGGTGGCGCTAAAGTGTCCATATTCCCTACGCGGTGGGCAACTGGTCAGAAGCGGTATATGCGGGTGTGCAAATGGGAGAAAGGCTTACAAGGGATATATGATTGATAAGAAATGGTCGAAGTGAGCAAGATCAACGCCTTGCACAACCAAAGGAGCTTCTCTGGTGAGGCCTTTCCCAGCGAAAGCAGCCGAATGCCATTCAAATGGAGCACGGGGAATGCTGTAGAGCGTACTTGCTACCTGACGGAAGGTTGAGAAAGTATTGTATGAGCAATTGAAAAGAGTGCATACTAAAAAGAAAATGTTCATTGCAGGCAAGAAGAAGTGCGCATGCTCAGTATACTGAGATTTAGGGACGACGGACGCTCTTTCGATCGGTATCGACGTTATCTGCAGCCCACCACGCTGCTGCTTCCACTTGTTGAACTCCTCCCATTCATCGACAGTCACATTTGCCTGTCCACAGCCATGATTGCTTCCCATCGGCCTGGCATTCTGCGATTGCGAGCACTCGTCGCAAACCAATGATGCAGACTCCAGCTTGAAGTCCTCGTCAGAGCCGGAGAGGGCTGAGCTGTCGATAGATTCGATTGTGGGAGAGCGATCAGGGGATGACATGGGCGTTGTTGATATGAACAGATAGCAGACTTGGGACGTTTATTCTGATCAGCGCCTATGTCGGCCCACAACGCCCTGCCAGGGAGGATGCAGGAAACCACGTGTGCATTTTGTGCGCTGTGCGAAGGAGGATCGTGGAGGGGCAGAATTTAAATTCAAGTCTGCCGCTTTTATCAATTTCAAAATGAGCCGACGGGGCGTGGTGTGTGTACGCAAGGACGGCTGGAGAGCACAAGATACAAGCACGATGAAAACTCAGAACAGCCAGCCTGCGTCACGCTGAATTGTATAGGGTCCGTAGCTCTTTATTTCAATACCACCATCTCACTTTTCATCAGTGTCTCGAGGCATCTCACCCAGCAATCAAGCGAAGACTGGAACAGTGCGCTACAGACCAACCTGCTATATGTAAAATCCTACGAGTGTTTGAGGAGAGTGCCAGGCAAGAATTGCCTTCCCCATATCCTTTAAATCTTCTGCTTGTTCCCCGCTTAGTTCCAACATAACAGTTCAAATCCGTTCCTCAAAACAGACTTCCATGTAAGTGATTGGTTGCTGAACATCACGCTCAAAGCTACCACTCTTACAATGCAGAGATCATCATGCCTTTCTCGTCTCTCCCCAAGGATGTTTTGCTCCACATCTTCAAAACGGTTCTTAGCGAGCACAAAAATAACCCTCTCACTCGAGCCTTGTGATATCTCATCGCAATGCGGCTGTCCCAGAAGTCAATCCTGACACGACCCACCCCCCGTCATGCGCCGCAGCTTTGGACAATCATCGATGGTGCGGTCCTGGGGCACGCGTCTCGGATGCTGACGCATCTCGCGCGCTTCGGTCAGCGCTCATTGGACCTATTCACAGATCAAAGTGAAAGCGGCCCAATCTTCCCGACTCTCGCGCCGTTAGTGAGCCACGTTCATCGTTGGCGGCTATTGCACCTGTGGGGCATGGGCGAGGGCGAGATCGAGTGGATACTCGCTGCACTGCGAGGCCTACACGCGCCGATCTTGGAGGAACTGTCTGTGATTCTCAGCTTCGACGCCCATTTGCCGCTAAAGAAGTTCGTGGTATTTCAAGGAGGCACACCGAGCCTGAAAGAATTTTGCCTCCGCAGGGTCGTGTGCCTTCCGGCAGCAATACACACACTGACCCATCTTGAAATGAAGACCACGGCGTTCCAGAAACCCATATGGACGTCTTTGTCCTTCGCAGACATGATCAAGAAGATGCGGTCCTTGACCCATATCGCCCTAGAGGGCTCAGTAGTTGCACCCGCCGACGAGATTCTGGATGTTTTGCTCCACGAGGTCGCGCGCCAGGGGGCGGGATTATGTGGCCTCATCTGCACACATTTTATTGGCCTCTAGCGAATGTCCCAAGAGCGCGTGAGTTTGTGCAGAGCCGCATCGATCAGGAGAAGCCGCTGCGAGAGCTATGGATGCGGTGTCTGAGTAAGCAGTCGACAAGGGGGGACATAGAGTGGCTGGAAAGGAACATGGAGTTGAAGTGGGTGCTACACTGGGATGGTGAGTGGTGCTCAGTGTGTTTCAAAATCAATGCTAAGCGCTTTCGCCTTCGCAAACAATGTTTTCGAGTTGGATCAATTAGGGCCGCTAAATTTGCAGTTTAGGTACTTTCAACTTTGCGCATCTCGAGTGTTGAAAGTGTTATGTCCTCAGGAGATATTTCGCCGATATCCTCACCAGATCCGACAGTAAGAAACCTTTGAAGCCTTGGATTTGCAAAAGCATCATGCCTCGATGAGTATCGGCCCATATACATATGCATATATACATTTTGATAAACCCCTCCCGGCACTCAATCATTCGAGCACGCAACAAAGCCGTCATAGCTCGCCGCGCCCGTGTGCGTGACGGTCGCGCAGTACGTCCCGCTCCCAGTGAAGATGACGCGGTCGGTGCCCGGCGATTTGTAGTCGTTGCTCGGGGATGTGTAGATCGCGCCGCCCGGGACGAGGGGGTACTGTGAACATGGTTCACTCATCGACGTCTAGACGGTAAAATTATGCGAAGAACGCACCTCGTACCAAGGACCACTGCCGCTGCAATACAGAGTGATATCCTCGCTGGCCTCGTCATAGTATCTGAAATGTTCAAGATCTGTCAGAGTCGCTCTAGCTGGCTTGTGGGCTGCCGGTCGCTCACTGATGCGGGTAGTCATCTAGGGGAACAGTCTTGTGAACACAGCGCTTAAGATCAAAGGACTGCGAAGACTCTCACCTTGCAAATTATTGCTGTTCAGGTACTTAACTCCGGCGTTGATCGCAGCAGTGAGTTCGCTCGCCGAGTATCCGTTCGAGCCGCACTTGACCGTGCCGGTGGGCAGGGAGCGGGGCACGGAGGCGCCCGCGACGAGAGAGGCAGCTGCAGCGAGCACGAGAATAGCACGGGCGAACATGACTGAAGTTGCAGCTCGAACATAAAGTTGCCAGCGCTTATAAACATTGAGTTCGGCAGCACCATATGGACCAGAATGCGCGAACGTCAAAAAAGTGGAGCCTAGTCCCACGTGTGTGTGTAGTAGATGCGTGCATAGCTAGGTCATGCGCTGAGGGCCTAGCAAAGATATGTGCATGCGCATGTGTGTTGTGTCTTATCAATTTGGAGCATGCGAGTTGCATCAAAGGCGATCGCGAGGTGCTCTTGATTTTGGCAACCGTTCGCCGATTCGCCGAACTTGAATGCACCGATTCTGTAGCTGTCCCTAATTCTACCAATCATAAGCGTGTGAAGCATATTGAGTGGGACAGTGTGAAAGTAAAGCATATTTACGATCGATCGCTGAACATCGACCTCAGGCAATTGCCAATGGATTGAGTATATCATCGCGAGAGAAAGCTTGTCGTAGATTTAACAGGCATGGACAACAGCCCTATCGAATTGTGACAGGTGGCAACTCGGATCATTTGCAAATATAGATAAGAAATCATGAGGCTCCAAATGGTCATCTTAACACGTTTGAGTGAATCCGTGAAGGTGAGCTTTTCTAGGCAGAAAAAGGAGATTTCTCTCCGACAAGAAAAGATGGCATTTGTAGCATTGTGGCTGACCTTTCCGAGATCCCCGGCTAAGGCTGGTTCGTGACTTCGTCCGATGTCGGATCGAGATCTATATCGAGGCAAAATTAGCTATAGACGGCATACACAAGCATACACATCAGCACATATGCACCACCACGCCGGGGCGCTTGCTTCGCGCACTGCACCAACTCCCAGCAACCTTGGGCCACCCTAGCCCTTCCAGTGCCGAGCTTGCACACGTGTACCAAGCACGTCTGCTATTCTTTGAGCACATGAGCAATTCAATTCTCGTGCGAAGAAGTCTGGGAAGCTACAGCTATTCCCAAATGGATAGGTACATATTCGCCATGGAGGCCCAGGCACCGGGGGCGGGCAGTCGCCTGTGGGATAAAGTGCACCTATCTCATTGGAAATAGCGGTAATATTGATGAAGCGGCACTGTTGTATGGATGCTGCCATCGAAAAACCACACGGTGGCGCTCCCCGTTCACGATTTCCAACATAGATTTGGTTAGTGGCAGCGGCGCTGAGCGTTAAAGTGCTGAACTTCGCTGAAAGTATAACGGTGTTCATAAATGGTCGAAAGGTAGGTTTCGCGGTCTCACGCCGCCATAGGATGCAGCTCAGCCTTTAAAAATGCACACGCTGACAGTTATGTCCTACAGTTTTACATATGAACCTGGAGTGTCCCATTTTTCTCAAAATCTGATTTTCTGTGACATTGGTGCGTTAAAGTGTCGAGTTGTGACCAGTAAGTGACTTGGTATCGCGAGAACTTGCTTCTGCTTCATCGCGCCAGCAGACAATTTCTGATTTTTAAGAAAAATCTCAGAGGTCATATGCTTCTTAAAGGGCTACTGGAGCAATTTTCGACCCCAGTCCACATCAATTTTTGTCAGAATAACGGCTTCAGGAAAGCTGCAACTACTGTGACATGTCATGCATATCATGTTAAGGATCGAGTATTTTACGTGGTACGCAACCATAGATACTGGTAAATTAACTACGGAATAGATATGCGAGAAACAAGAGCTTTGGTGTGTTAAAACACAGATCAAATTTAGATTTTGAGGCTCAACGTGAAACAAACTACAACACAAATTCCGGGGAAGCGCTTACATCCGCGTGAAGAGAGCGGAAATTACCTGGCTCCACGGGGCTGATACTGGCGCAGAGGAAAGTCTATTCCTGAGTTGAGTAAGCGCTACTCGAGAATTTCACTGATGAGGCTGATCGCGAGGACGCGGGTTTGAAGGTTGAAAAGTGAGCAGAAATTCTGTATCCGCTACAAGCGTATTCATGCTGCCCCAGGACCATGCTGCTAGACTACTCATATAGCCGCTGGATTTGATAGAAGAATCGGGAAAGAAATGAACGCGGAGAGTAGGCTGCTGAAAGGTCGACTGTGGCGCGAGTAGCGTGTTGAACTGTCGGTCTTTTTCTGGAAGCACATCGCTATTACATAAGCCTCCTCAGTCGTTTTTGTATCATTTGCCAACATCCCCACAGATTCACATACCCAGTGCTAGCGCACTTCCAACTTGGAACCTGCATGGTCGGCTTCTGTGTGCTGTGCGATAAGTAACTCTGCCCCATCTCGACACATTTGCAGAAGAGTTTGCCTATGGTTGATCGAAAAGGGTCAAGTCTGATAACTCTGATGCCAGTCTCGCAAAGGGCTCGAGTGTGGAGACCAGTGCGGGATATGCTTCCTTCAACCCTCATGAACCGGAATATAATGCGCAATAGTTTGACAATCTTCTTCCTACAGTGATTACTCAGCCAAGAAGCCAGCTTATCACGTTTTGGAGCCAAACACGACTAAGCGTCTGTTCAGTCTCACCTTGTCCGACGTTTGAGCTATTCGTCCCCCCATCTCTCTTGTCAATTCAAGCCTATGCTGTAACATGATTCTTGACCCGCTTAGTCAATACCAGCTCACCCTGGGACCCGATGTTTCCCTCTCATCGACTGGTCTCGAAGACAGCAAGACGCCGACAAGGCCTCGACTAAATCGTGCAGGCAGTTTCGGACCCGAATTCCCCTACAAGCCACCCCAACCTCATGAATCTACTAACATCCCCGGACCCGGGGCATGTCCGTCTTCTCATCACCAAAGCTTGACAAGGCTTGACAGGATGGGCGGGCATATGATAACCGAGAGCCGATGGTAGCGCCAAACTAGTGGCTTGTCCGGGGTCCACTGGCAAACGTAATATTGGCGAAGTTTGAACGGAGGAGCAGCCTGTTAACGTTCCTCTCTCATCAACTGCCGCATCGATGATCGATCAGTTCACCGATCTTCTTCAATTCAGATCTTTATCTCAAGCCACCGCACTTCGAATAACGGCAGGTAACGACCATCGCAAAACAAAGAGGACAAAAACTGGCGGCGCACGCGAGGATGAAGACGATCCCAAAAAATTACCTATTCAGGTTATTCATTTAATGCTGCAGATCTATTTGTGGCGTACTCGAAAGTGATGTGAGTGAGCCATACTCACGTTCCCCTTGTTCTCGAGATGGTATACCAGTCTCTTCATCTACGGCGACTTTTAATTTGCTTTACTTCATCCATTAACCTAGTTCCGAAGAACATCAAGATTTGCACCCTGACCCTGTGTATCTCTTCACCATCTACAACATCGAGCCAAGCTCTCGGCCTCTGCATCCTCATAAAGAATGGAAGAACACATATCGACCAGAACCTTAGGCGTCAGAAAATCTATATCCACCAGTTATGACGCCGCGAACGCCTGCACGCCTTCTCAATGTTGTTCTCTGTAGATTTTCTCAACAATATCATTTGGCACGATTCCATACCCTGTCTTCACCTCCACAGGAACTGCAGGTCGAGTACATCCGACTACATAATCCTTCGCCTGGCCTATGTTTTGGAAAGGCCTACAAAACCTGACTTCAGTCGCACAATCGCCAGTCTACAATCCTGCGCCTCTTCGTCTTCATTCATATACAACCCGGAAGCATCTTTCTTCGCCTCGCAATATGCTTGATATATTCGGACAATATCCAGAACCAGCCAGCCAGCTGTATGCAATCGTGTCAGACGCCGAGGCCCTCTCACCGATGAAGGTGGAACCTGATGACGATGGGTTCGTCCAAGATGTCTCTCACCAGACCGGCTCTCCGCCACCAGCCCCATTCGAGCATCTTGTGCCGCTCACGGAGGTCCCTCTTCGTGCCACTGGGGTCACCAAAGATATGCGCAAGCTGATGGGCGTGTTTCGACTCAATCCCTTCTCGATCAACCGCGATGGCAGACGCGGGGCGTCTAATTCGCTGTGGAATGGTCAAGAGCCAGGGCCTCTGACCGAGCAGCCACAGCTCATCGAGTACCAGCTCGACGGTTACCACGACAGCGAAGAGGGGGATGGGTCGCACGGTGGATCACCCAGGACATCATTGCACTTATCGGACGGCGACGAAGGAAGTGCCAGTCCTTCGATTAAAAGCGACGGTGATTCCGAATTGTCTTCAGGCTGGCAGGCAGCCTACTGGGGCCTCCAAGCATTCTATCCTTCGCCGTCGAATGGTCCTTCTCTATACTTCGACTACACCGGTGCTACATCGGCGAGCATACCTTGTGGGTCGTTATGTTATTCAAATTATTGCATCGCATTGATTTCGTTCAGCAGCAGAACTGGCATATCGCGATGTGCGACCTTACTACTCGGATTCACACCATTCCCACCAAGACGCCCCTTCTTCATGCTCCCCAGTCGACTCGCACTCTCCCCAGCCCTTCGAATGCGCCTCATCATCCACCCACTCACTGCCACCCTCTTCACAACCATTTCAACAACGGATCACGGACACGAGGTCAATCGCAGAATACGACCTTCACACACTTCTTC
Source organism: Athelia sp. TMB (assembly GCA_014898675.1). NCBI lineage: Eukaryota > Fungi > Basidiomycota > Agaricomycetes > Atheliales > Atheliaceae > Athelia > Athelia sp. TMB. The sequence continues at coordinate 24,750 of JACXVL010000067.1, forward strand.
GGCGCGTGAAGGACAGCCATGGGCATCCGCTTCCATACGGGTCTCACGGGCACCCATCGCATGTTCATTCTTTGCCACTTTCCTTGGAGGACCACCGCGCCGATGTGCAGCACATTTGGGAGCCTAAACCTGTATATCCGTCCGGCCGCAGCACCCGCGACCAGACGATCGCCTATTGCTCAGCTTTTGGCGGTCCCGAACTGCACATTCTGAGCGGATGAGGTTGGGTTTAGGTCGGGGCAGGATTAATAGAGCTCTGACGGTGTATTTTTTAGAAGGGGAGAGACTTGTTCGTAGAGGATCAGTTCAGCTGGGTGACCGATGTACAGGGGGCCTATCCGTTGTAATACATGAAATACGCGGCTCATCACAGAAAACACCTTTTCTATCAAGCCAGAATTGACATCCTGCGTATTGATGCTCGTCCAAGCTCGTCCTGCAGATAATCGATCGATCCCCGCATTATTCACAAACGTATATATACGGTTGGCAGCTCGGTTTATAAACCGAGTGCAGCTAGGTGCATCCCTATATGCAGCCCGAGCGAGACGAGTTCGCATGGTATCAATACATGCGCGGACTTAGGCGGCCCGGCCTTTCCGAGGCACAGTCCGATAATTTTACCTTTCTTTTTGTCCCCTATCCTTTGCAAGCCCTTTGTTGATATTTTGCCTCGTTCTCGTCCGAGATTATACAGCGAAAACTAGACGGAAAATACGCTTGGATTCACTCAGGCTGCCCACGAGCTCAGACTTACCCTGAGTTCCACTGGATGCAAGGCACAGAGCAAGATCCGAGGCTCCTCTGTGTTGCGCCCTTTCAAATCCACGACGAGAGCCGCACCGTCGGAAACGTGTTTCTTTGGTAATTCATAATGAAGTGAGTGCACCGAATATCTCCGTCAGCTGAAAGGATTGATGCTGATGCGAGTCGGTAGTGTCGAGGGCGGGCTCTGCGGTTTCAGGCGAGTTAATTCTCCGTTCTTTCAGATTTTCACGGACCGCGGCGATCATTCTGTGCTCCTCGTGCCAATGATTCTATGATGAACCCATCTCATCCATGCCCTCTAGTCCCCCCAAAGGGAATGGGTATGAAGATCTTTAATTTGCAAAACAAGCCCATTATGTTCCACATCTCGTCATCTCGTAAAGCACATCCAGCTTCAAATCCAGATGTATGGTACGTGGCCAACTTCCACCACCCACGCTCTTCTTGATACTCGAAAGCTCCACTAATAGGCAGGCTGCCCGCACTCACCGGACTGCTCAATGCCCTAGGGAGCCTTGACAGCCTTGACGAGAAATCAGACGAAGCGCACGGTACCGGCTGAAGGTGGATGGTACGGGAGAAGAGCTGAGACCCGGACGATGACATCTCCATACTCATCTCCATCAAACAATGGCGTTTGTTAACATAATGGAAGGGAAGCCAGGCAGTGGTGGTTGTGGTCAGTGACGATTCATAGGATTCACTAACATGGGCATCGACTTGGCCTGGATTCTTGCTGCTGCTTGATCGTCACACCGCAACTTGAAGATGATCCCAGTGGCATATTGGTAGAAACAAAAAGCAGCCATGGTGGCATTCAAGATTGATATATGTACCACGCAGATACCGACGAAGGCCCGGATCGAAAACCTTTGCGGTGCAAATATCTCTATTGTCTGGCGGACATCAAACATTAAATCTTTCCGCCACAAAGAATTCATTATTTTGACCCCTCTATCCGCGCGCGATTCCGATCCCGCCAACCACTACGCTTTCTCTTTCTATCTCTAGGCAGGTTTCTATCAGCCCGCGAGCAGCGTATGACCCTTCGCACAAATAATCTTCTGCGCACACGAACTTCTTTGGGGGAAGTCGGCGGACCAGGGTGATAATGGCTCCATTCGTGTGGTCCCGTTAGTTGGAGTTCGGTTTACGTGTTCAAGCCACAGCTGTTCACTGTAAGAGGACCGACAGTGGCATGTAGAACAAGGTTAAGGAGCAGGGCAGCCGGACAAACGGAGACATTCGGATGGCCCTGTGGTTGTGTTTGCTTCCGTAAGTTTCGCCAGCAAGTCCGTTGCCTGATCGATGCCTAATCCGTACGTGCTGACGCTTGTTGCTTTGGGTGTTCTGATGAGTCCGGATCCCTATCTCTCGTCAGGTACTGCTGCGGTATTTATTTCATTCTCCGTTCTAGTTGACTCGAAATTTTATACGTTGGAGTGTCCTGGAGAGCATTCGAAGTAGCAAAGTTCGACATTTTGAACTTGCGCCACAGATTTCCCCTTGGAAGATCCGCATTGATTTTCAGATCTTTCGAATATTTTCTACTTCGAATACTATCCAGTACCTGCGATATATCGACGCTCTGGGGCTGTGATCCTTATCCGCACTGATCAGCACCTGAAAAAACAAAATGTTTGTCATTTATATCAAATTCAGGGATAAAAGATTGACTCGTGGTAATTAGGTTTGGTTGCCGCCAGCTGACAACTTGCAGAGAACTTCACAACGTGCCCCCGTCATAACATGGCTGCAAATCGCCACAACTATGCACACTGCAATCAATGCAATTTTCTACTCACAATTCAGACGCGTAGCGAGACACGTGATTTTCGCAGGTCAAGCAGAATCCTCTGAAGCATCCAATATCGTCCTCAACCGAAGAATTGAAAATCAAAGAAATAGGTTCACCAACATTGCGTTTTATGCCGCTTTTTTCGGTCTGTTCTACATACCTAAATTTGTTCAGCACGCGCGGAGTGCTTCGGTACACATCACAACTAATTCACTCCAGTGCTCTTATTTGCTCAGCCAGAAGCTATGTCAAGATGTTGCAATCTACTTCGTGTCAAGCTATCACTTATCACACGACCTTAGTGCTCTAGAACGACCCAGATCTTGCCCCGCACTGTCACCCGTGTCGCCTGTCATTCTCCCATCCGTGTCTTATGTCGATGCCTCGATATTCAGGCCCAGGCGAGTTACAGGAAGGGTGCAAGGTCCAGGAAATGTGTTTCGGTCAGGAGATCGACGCGACATTCAGCGCGACTTCCTCGGCCTCGTGAATCAAAGTGAATTGGCTGTCTTCTCAGCTGTCAACGCTCTGTCTTCTACCGACGTTTGAGCCCACCCCCCGGTTCTTGGTCACTTGCCTCACTCAGGCCGTGACCCTAACAGCGGCACAGAACATTCGGACGTCGCGTTACGACGTGGCTCACACAATTCCATGTCTTAAAATTAGTCCCGCACTCAATGCAAGATATCCCTCGTGCTGTTTCCACGTTGTCCCGCATCGAAACGCAAGCCTCACGGAGCGAGAGCGAATGAATCGGGCCATAGCCTCATCCACCTTTGCGACCTGCCGTGTTTTGTGTCGTAAATCAATGTGAGAATTGTTTGTTACGCGAAAGTTGGTGGCGACTGATGTCAATATTCCTTTAGTGTGCCACCCAGGTCGGCCGTGGCATATAACACCTGTCACTACGGTGTCGCATCAGTTTAGGCTTATGTATCCATTCGGCCACATTGCAGCGGCCTTAAGGCCTCAAAGCTGCAACGCGTTGCATAAACTCGAGTCTACAAATCACTTCTTCGTGGCCGAAATTGATCAAGTCGACACACACACGGGTTTGCGCTCAACACATGACTTCAAGTAGTGATATTACGCTGTTCAAATGGATTAACATATCAGCCCAAACAAATCGGCGCTGTGCCAGCTGTAGTGCAGCAACTTCAAGTACGCTGCTACGGTGTGTCCCGGCCGTATTGTTCGCTCTGGCGTCCGCTCTATCGATGTCTTATCGGGCACGTTGACACCGATCTACGCAGAACAACATATTCATTCAGGAGCAGCTGCTTCTTGATATGTGTTCGAAGACACAATGACTGGCGGTCTGCGATGCGATGGTGGCGTCGGACTGGTCCGCTCGCTTCGGCGTCCAAATACTAGCCAGGCTAGCTATATGAGCATGCGATTCTACGGGAACATCGGCTACCAACTCAAGTACAATTTCCATAGCTCTGGAATCCAACGCCTTCGAGGCTGAAGTTGAAGCTATTAAAGTTCGACATTTGTACACCGTGCGCTACCTCTGCTCTTGGCTCTTGGCCTCGAATCTCACCGCCGCATCGCAGAGGTGCGGAGATCGAATGTTTTGATATTGGCCAATAATATTAAGGCGGCCTCTTCTGCTATGTTTACTCCTTGTCAGCGTGTCGCTCGCAGGAATTCTTAGGTAGCAAGCTGTTTGGGAACAGGCGTCCCGTTACGGAATTTCACCGAGATGGAACCCCAACAACACGTACACACTTCTTCGACATTGCTGCTCCAAAATCAATCCTAGCCTCTTAAGAGTAGTACTCTCCGGCACCAGGTTCTGCCTGTGTATTCGCCGAAGCTGAGTTCGCCGCGCAGTAAATGCGAATGCAGCGGCGCCTAAGTGGCGCCTCCTCATTCGCAATCGCAATGATCTGCGCGCCTGTTCACGCGGACATCAGTCTGGGAGAACCGTTACCCTTGACCACGTTCAATCTACTTATCCGATAGGAAGAGAAGGGACCCGAAAGGATATAGCGGGTTGTGGAGTCTGTTGTGTGCTCTTCTACCCACATTGTGAATATATCCGCCTTGGCCTGGCTGTCAGTGGCCAATGCTTATCCTCACGTAAAGGAACACGCTCGGGTGCCACCATCCGGGGCTGGAAACACGCCCAGCCCAGAGTGAGTCGTACCGCGAACGCATGGTGCACGCCAGGCGAGCCGTGATCAGCAGACATTGAATCAGGTCACAAGCTGCATAATAAAATTTATCTGTGTCAATTTCTGGCATTGTCATATCATGCCTGTGCCCAAAATCCAATTAGACAGCCTGGAACCCCAACATGTGAGCACCATCACGCGGCGCATTATTGGATCCTCTTCAGCCCATTCAAGTTCGGTGTTCTCCTAAACGCTCAGGTACAGACTACATCTGGGCCGCGCTGCCAGCGATAGAGACAAGGGCAACCAATACGCCTCGATAGGCACACATAAGAACCTCGAAGAGCATCACTTCACTTGAAAGCAAGACCAGTGATGTTGGTAGCACGGCATTATCTTAAACAGGCCGTGCGATCTTGAATGTGAAGCATAGGAAGCTTAAATGTGAAGCATGGGAAGCATGTGAAGAGAAATCGTGATAAGGGAAATTGACAAATGATGCGCTTGGTTCATGCTGACCTTTTACGATAGCAGCAAGGGGATCTGCAGTAGTAGGCGAGAATGGAATCCAAAGATAATTGTGAGTGTATTGATGGTGGGCAGAGAAAGCCTGACCAAATAATAATGGGGAGAAGTCCCGGAATCATTTATGCCCAGATACCAACATATGATCCGGTATTGAATCGCGAAGATTTCGCCGCTTCCTAACGGGAATAAAGTCAGCAAATGTCCTATCGGTGTGTGAGAGACTACAGGGGTTAAGCTTTAGCTATGCAGGTTAGCTGTAGAAGGTAGATATAGTCGTAGATATATAGGACAGTCACCATAGGCGCCAGGTTTGATACGCGCCTAGCTCTAGAGTGTGATTTGCCACTCTAGGCTACCTTTTATGACCACTGTGGACAATCCTGGCTTAGAGCCCAATGTGGAGTAATCCGTGAGAGAGTCTAGTAGTGGCACTTGTGGGATATAAGCGAATTCACTACGCATGCTGACTATCATCAATAAATATACACTCACACATATTACTCACATACGCACATACATGTAAACGGAGACTCCCTAACAACCATTTAAGCTCGCAACGAGCTCATCATAGATCATCGCCCCTTGTGCGTGACAGTCGCGCAGTAGATTCTGCCGGGAAAGATTGCGTTCGGTGTCGGGCAGATTGTGTTCGTCACTGGGAGAGGTAGATGTTGTTCCACCTGGGGCGAGAGGACTGCAATGACAGGACATTCGACAACTCCCAAGACGAGAAGAGCCGAATGATGGGTATGCACCCTGTACCATGGACCACTGCAGCTATCGCTGGGCTTGGTATAGTATCTGAGGATAATGGATATCAGTAGGTATCAGAGAAGTTCTGATAACTTGTAGCCTGCTGAGCGCTTGGATGATCATCTATACGGAGGAATTCGTGTTAGCAAAAAGCTCGAGGAGTCATAGATTATGGGTTGCACTGCGGTCCATTATGGTTCAGGTCCTTGACACCGGTATTTGGCAGCAGCGAGCTCGGTTGCGGGGTACATTTAAACCACGCACAGCTTTGCTGATGAGAGGAATGGAATGTGCATAAGGCAAGATACACGGTTATATTGAGGATGAGAATAGCGCGGGATACCATGGCGTCTGGTGAATGAAGTTGAGGACAAAGATAATTGCTAATGAGCCCGAATGATTATGAGCTAGGGACATAGCGACACCACATGGGCGGGGAGGTCGAAAGAGCGGAGCGAAATAGTGCGCGTCAACAGCAGATGTGCATGGGGGTCGTGCGCCGAAGTAGCTAGAATTCGGGCGACTGTGTGTGTTGGAGGCGTATCAAACATGTGATCAGTCTCGAGGGGATGTGCTATTTCCCTGGAGCAATCGAACCAGTGCATGGGATGCGAGCTGCTTCCAAGTTCAACATATAGCGCATGGGCGAAAAACGCTGTGTCGAGGTATTTCTCCATTCTGTAACTTAACTTTGGCCGATCCGTTGCAGCCTGTGAGATGAGAGAGGTTATGAGGTCCCATATACAATAGCCGTTTTAGATCATCTGGGTGCAGCCAAGAGCATTTCCGTTTAACCTGCGCGAGCTCGAGGGAATCGAAAATTGGACTGGACTCCGGAAACTGCCCGAGGCTACAGGGCCCGATAATTTTACCCTCCACCACCACCACCTAATCTTTGTCCAGTTCGCGATCGAGACTATGGCAGAAATTGTACCGAAAATACGCATTGTCTGTTTTGATTTGCCTATGCTGATAATGCGCCTAGACTTACCTCGATCTCTGGGCAGATGAAAGGCGCAGAGCCTGATCTCTCTGCCGCGACCTTCCAAATCCACGACGAGAGCCACACCATCGGGAATGCGCTACGGTGGATGATAATGAAGAAGTGAGTGCGCCGGGTTTTCCTGTCAGCTAAAAAGATATTGATGTGAGTCGGTAGTCCCAAGGTCGAATTCTGTGGGTACAGGTGAGCCGATCTTCACCTTCAGCTCAGTCTGTACTCTTTCATGCCGATGCTCGTCGACGGTTGCTTGGTGGACGCGTTGCAATTGGAGGATTCCAGGCCCTTGCAAAGGGGTCCACAGCGCATCCTACGTGAACTCGCTCGGCTCATTTGCTTGCTGGCTTTCCTTCATACCCAATGTCCAAGGAAATCTCAAATATGCTAATCGCGTATACAGCGTTCCCCACCCCTCAGAAAATCACATTCAGCTCCGAATTCAAATGTACGGTACGTGTCCACCCTGTTCGCGTTCTTCCCCAAACTCAAAGCGCTCGATCAACAGATAAGCTGTCCGCACTCACCGCACTCCTCGATGCCCTCGAGAATCTCGACAATCTTTGCGAGACTATAGAAGAAGCTTACGATACCAGCTTAAAGGGTGGGCGGTACGAGAGATGGGAGGAAAAGAGCTAGGATGATGTTCGCACTTAGCATTGCCTCTGGGCGAAGGCCAAGGTGGTGGCGGTGGTCACAATGGGGCCAAGCAAGGTGGATAGCGAGTCCGCTACGAGCTCTTGTTGCTTCATTATGAAGGGCTCATTTGATGCGATGGATATCTTCGCTGAGAGATATAGACACATAATCTGCTTGCTAGACGTACAAATGTGACACTTGTGTACAACATTGGCTTCCTCATTATATACTGCATTTGAAACGCTTATCGCTTTGATTTCTGCCTCGCCAGTGCAGGCAAGTCCTGCCTTCCTAGCCTCCCCAACCCCTGTCGAGAGGCTTTCCATCTTCCGACGTGCACCACTCCCATACCGAACACGGGGGCCACAGCCCTGCTGGCTCATCGCCCGCGTCCTGCATGAGCAGCGCAACAACCCCATGGGCGGGCACGGCCGAGGCAGTAAAATTGCGCACGGCAGTGCCATTGGAAGTATGTGCCCAGAGGTCCTGGGTGTATATGTCAGGCGCCAAACTGACGAGAAAGAATGTGAATGACACACCCGAACTGTGTACTGGCGCCCTGCTCGGATCCATGGTGATTCAGTTAGATTGAACGATAGGTCAGCCGGGCGGTCGAGGCTATTGATCTGATAATCGTTGTAAATCAGCATTATAGCAAAGATACACAGACGATTGTGTGACGTACCAGCATGAATACAGTGCCATTCTGCGATTGCCCACTCCAGTACACCGCTGGATGCGCAGGGTCTTTGGTCCAATCCGCCTGGATGACCGCCAGAGTCAAGACGAGTACGAGGGCAAGAACACGAAGAAGATGTACTAACATTGATACCCCATCGGAAGGGCGTAACTGCGGTACCTACCACGGGGTCCTGGTTGATAGCGATGATTTCCTGGTTGGTAAGAATCGAGAGCGTCTCCTTTGTTACCGACGCGAGCTGTGATTGCAATATCATTAAATGTTTTTAAAAGAGAGATAATCAAGAAGGGAAGGCGCACATCTACACTGACGAGCAAGGGCGACTTCATGAGGGCCCATACCGTGAAGTGAGTTTTAGCCTCTTCGTAGGACAAGTCTCCATTTCCACTGAATTACTGGATCAGTTCTGTGAGTGCGTGTCGGCCAGGTCCGACTCACACTTCGAGCTATTTGGAGATAATCAAGTTGAGTCTATATGCTCTTTGAGTAAGTAGGCAACTCACGATATCCATGTCATTATGACCATAGAAATCACTTGCCCAGGCTATGTATTGATTTCTATAAGATATATATTTATGTGGTCAACAGAGCCATCTGGAGGTTTTTGAGGCCAGATGCTTACTGCGAGATGATATTGGCCACGCTCTTCCAGTTTGGCTCTGCATTACCCAAGCCAGTCAGCCCCATTCAGAGTAGATATTTCGCAGACCCTACCAATATCATTCGTGGTCTGCGAGACAACAAGTCCAATCAGCGACATAAGCCAACTTGTGGATGGCAAAGAACACGCACGCGCCAGCTTTGACCAAACTTCCGTGCCCATAGCCAAGGTTGTTCCTGTAAGGGAGCATCAGCTTTGCCATTACTGCCCTTCTGACGTTCGGCTGGCTTACACGCCCCCATTGACAGAGAGAAAGCTGCATTGGCTGACGATTTTTGTTCAGCGCGTGGTCTGTGGCAATAGCATCGGCGATACGTTCATAGCCTGGATATGGGTTGGGTGAGAGTCATCGGTCAGCAGAGCAGTTGAGACCCACGTCCTATGATATTTTGACGAGTGATGTTGTCAAACGGTACTGATAATAGAGCCTTATTGTGAGTTGCCAACTTCTGAGTAGCAAAGCCATATACTGTCTAACCTGCACAATTATCGAATCTGAGAAGTCGCGGTCAGCTTCATTATCGGTAGCGGAAAAGTTGATTAACAGACTTCAGATAGTCAAACCCCCACTCACGAAACTGCTTGACATCCCTAAGAGCATATTAGCAGGAGCCTATTTGGAAGGTGCCACAAAGTACGCACCGAGCTTCGTGCCCATATGAACCAGGGTACATGGCGCAGGTAAACCACCCAGCATCGCTGTACTGTTGAAAGTTGGAGTCGTTCTCAATGCATGATATCAGATGAACGAGATTCTCACGATTCCAGATTTCCTACGAAGAAAGACATTAACAACAAGGAAGATGTCCGTCGAGACGAAAAACAAGGGTAGGGAAGGATACTTACATTCCCAGTTTTCTGATCTCTTTCGTGAGGTATTTCATTCCTTTTTTAAAGCGTGTTTTATCTGCATTTCAGTCTCAGTCTCGTATTCACAAAGTTCCCAAGTGGACGAGGGAACTGCTACAATAGCGTGCTCGCGTGATACCATGCAAATGGGAGAACTCACCGGCGATAATGTCACCATTTGAGCTTCTGTTCTTTTCGGAATAGCAATCATCGATGTTCATCCAAGTATAGCCTGCGTCCTGTATGAAATGTTGCACTTTAGTGTATAGATCACGAGCAGGAAAGAGCATTACTGACCACGAGTCCCAAAGACTTCATGTGTCTTGCAGCATCAAGGATTACATCCTCGTCGATCTCACACTATAATATTTTATTAGTTATTTGTGGGAGAGTGAACACGATGCTAGACGGACGTGATAGGCGTTCCAAGCTGTTTGGCATGATCATTAGCACCACGTTGTGGGAAAGCTAGGAGTAACACGTACTATTGTAGCCCATTGCTTTTATTCCAAAGTTAGAATGCCATATGCGCTGAAATATATACAGAACGAGGCACCTGGTAGACGTCCCACACTCTTCTCAGTTTGGGGTTCAGGGGTGGCATGATGATACAAGGGCGAACGCCAAGACAAGGAGATAGTCAAAGCTACCAGAAGAAGCGAAATGATTTGCAGCGATTTTCTCTCAATATAAGCAGTTGCATGATTGAGTTGACTGGGATGATAGTCGACCTGTACTGGATCCCGAGGTTGCAACTCAGAAAGAGCCTTGCGGTTCATGGACAGATCCATGAGAATTGCGGTTCAACGGGGTCTGATAGGAAGTAAATCAGACTCCTTTCAAAGTTGAAGATGTTAAGCTGAGCGAGGTTTAAGCCTTGAGGCCTTGAGGTCTTAGGCGCAGACCTTGAAGCTTGAAGATGCGGGGTTATTACGAGTGCAACAGGGGCCAAATAAGGACCCGCAATCCCACGTGCGCTCACGAAATTCAGCCTCTCATCTGTCTCGCTCAATCTTCCTCCGCTCGATACCCTTCGGTACCGCGAACGTACGCTGACTCCAAGTATGGCTGGATTCGATCCTTTATCTACTTCGATTGAATTCTAAGTTCTTCTGTACTGCTTAGTACTGAAACCAATCATTGTCATACCCTAAAAGATGCTCCGTGTCCAAAGACCTATCATGGGTGAGCATCAGTCTTAACCCCTGCCCACTCATACTTGGTGATACATGCTACTGAAAGCAATGTATGATCTAGCTGAGAACAGCACCCCATTGAGCCTACCGCGCCTAGCACCTACGACCAATCGCGCTGGGACTACGCAAGTAGCATCGCACAGGCGAATTAGATGCAAAATGTGTCGGTATGTCTGCACCTCGAATGTCTCAAGCATAATACAAAGCCAACTATTTGCATGCAGACAGGAGTTGGCTACACGCGAAAATATGCTTGATCACGACCAGTTCAGTCCGTCTGCGAAGGGCTACGTCCACCCGCGTCCTGCCCCATATTCTTCCGATCCTCCTAGAGATACAGACCTGATAGCAGAAGAGGTGGAATCAGAGCTTCAGTCAGTCTCCGGTATACGAATGGACACAGAAGAGGGAGCAACGACGCTCGCCCCGCCTGAAGGACACCCTCCCACCTCGCTACCCACGCCTCAGGGCCCACCAGCGATCGCCAATCCGGAATGTTCTGGCTACTTCGTACAGCCCGTATGTTCTTCTCACTATCTCATCTCAGACTCCGATACTGATGGTCAAATCTCGTGTAGATGCGATGGATGGACCCCTTCCTCAAAGATGGTGAAACGGCAGGGCGCATCCGCTGCCCGAACACAAAGTGTGCGGCAAAATTAGGCTGCTACGACTGGGCAGGCATATGCTGTGCATGTCACGTTGGTGGTAAATGGGTCACTCCAGTACGTCTTACTACTTGTACTTGGTCACTTCCTCCAAGGCAACAGGAAACTGACGATTTGTCGCAATCCGTAGGGCTTCTGTATAAATCGCTCCAAAGTTGACGAAATTCTGAGATGAAGGATATAACATTGCATACATCGTGTCTCGGAACGATAATTTGAGGCACACCATCGCAATACACCTAACTATCAACCCAGTCAACCACGCGCTTTTCAACCAGATCTTCTCAAACTCTCCCCTTCTTTCAGCAGATCCACTACTCAGGGACGTCGGTCACTTGGTTAAACATGAATATTCGTGTTATTCCTGTCGAAAGCAAAGAAACAGCACAGTCTCGTGACATTCCTTGCCAGGATATCGTAACTTGCAAACATCATCGGGCAGCATGAGCTGCTTGTCATTTATGTCAACTGGTGTGTGGGAAGGGTGTTTAACATGTACTCATTAGCATGCAAAATCACAAGCCAATGCTCACCTTTCGCGTGGACTTTATCATCTATCACATCAACAATGAGAAGTCAGACCGTTGGCAGCGACAGTACTGAATGCTTCCCGGACAGTCGGCACCTTTGCTCTGTGAACCTGGTCAAGTACACCACCTTCAAACATCTCCACTCTCGATTAGGGGAAGCAGGATGAGATCGCGTCGATTTCCTCAGCCATGTTTTCTATCTAATTCTATCCTCAAGTACGGCCTAGGCCTCGCGCCAACGATCCTGCTGGACGCTGAAGCAGGCAATAATAAAGACGCCATCACGCGTCGCGCTGATTAGCGCAGCCGCACCCAATCAATCTGCCAAACGACACCGAAGATCCGTCTCAATGCCTCTCAATGCTTGCACTGGCAGCACATGCCGCCCAGGATCAAATCTTATCGACTCGTCAGGCGCGGCCCTAAGTAGTGTGAGCCCATCGCGCGCATCTATAAAGGCTGTAACACCGTCCTTTCAGGCAGCTGCGGTTGACACGGATTGACATCTGGCAGCCTGGCAGTTGAGAACTGTGAGTGCCAGCTGGACGACCGGGGGAGGGAAGGCCGGGTCCCCAAATCACTCTATCACTTGTTATTCGCAGATGCTTAAGTACGCTAGCTGATGCAGATTCATTCAGATCAACCTCCAACCTCCACCTCACTATGGCCACCCAAGAGAACCTCACCCTTTGCGTCCCTAGAGCCTCAACCGGCGCCAACCCGCTCGAGCCTGTCCTCGTTAGTAGCCCCAAGCCTTCGTTGAGCGGAGCGGGTGCTCCTGAGAATCATATTCTTATCAAAGTGGATCGATTTGGATACTCTACGAACAAGTAAGTTGGTTCAGCTATCATGGAGCAGAACAAGGCACTGATACGTCTATAGTGTAACTTATCAGGTGAGATCTGTTTGTTCAGCAAACAATAATATGAGATCTGAACACACGCACAGACTTTGGGAGAGGTGCCTCATTTCAGGTGCGTACAGTCACACCTATATGAAGGATAAACCTGAGGCATGCACAACTCAGATACTTCGACTTCCATGCTGCTCCAACAACGGCAGAGCCACCTGTTTCCCCAGAGACGCATGGTGTGATCCCCGTTTGGGGCTTCGGCATGGTGGAAGCGTCCACCCACCCCGACATCAAGGTCGGTGAGCGTGTCTACGGATACTTCGCTCCTACGCGGTACCTGCTCCTGCCGATCGCGACGACCGAAGTCAGTGCATACTCATGCTTCGTCCCGAGGCCGCATCTGCCGGCAGGTAAGATCATGTTCTTGTTAGCATTGCCACTGAAGAGGCTGAGATTGGATTCAAATAGATCGCCGACCTTACAACCAGGTCACCCGGTGCAGCGGCGACCCAACATACCACCCCTCGCCCGCGATCGAGGACCTGACGATGCTCTACCGCCCTCTCTTCTGGACCGCGTTCTGGTGTGAGGACTGGCTCTACACTGGAACTCCCACCCCGTACCGCGGCGTGAAAAACGTGCTCATCTCCTCCGCATCCTCCAAGACCGCCTTTTGCGTGGCGTACAACATCAAAAAGCGCCTTGCAAAAGACTCGAACCTGAAATTGCAGATCGTGGGGATCACCTCGAAGAAGAACAGGGAGTTCACCAAGGGGCTTGGCCTCTACGACACCATCTACGAATACGACGAAGTCAACTCCATCCCCTCGAGCTCAGACGCTGAAGGGTCGTGGATTTACGCCGATGTCGCCGGCAACGACGAGCTCAATGGAGTCGTAGTCAGCCATCTCGGCTCGCGCTTGCTCGCCGGTATCGCTCTTGGCCTCACCAACCTCTCTCCCACCGCTCCCGGCGAGACGTCCTCGTCCAAGTGGACCGCAAACAAGTTCGACGGAGATGCCGCACACGCCGCGAGCTCCGCGTTTAAGCTCGAACAGTTCTTCATGCCCGAGTGGCTCACGAAGCGTCGTGCTGAGCTCGAGCAGCCTGTCCTTATGGGCATGATGGGTGCGGGCTGGGGCGGGCTGATGAAAGACTGTCCTTCATGGGTGAAGATGCACAGGGTGTACGGTGGAGAGGCATGTGTCGAAGCCTACAAACAATTTGGAAAGGCAGCTGGTCCAGACGCTGGGTGGGTTTGGAGTCTGTGGAACTCGGAGGAGGAAGCCAAGTAGTTCGAAGACGTCCAATCATGGACATAGGATTAGGAGCGAAAAGTGTGTAACATTATGGGTATTAAAATATCTATTCCAGGATATCTTGACTGTTCACGATACTGGGCCATAAGTGCAGTGGTGGAAGGGGTCCTAGAGAGCCGTCGAGGCGCGGGAAAGACGGAAAGGGGCAGCTGACAAACCCAGGCACGGCCAAACAAACAGCGCAGAAATGCCTCACCTGAGCCATTTCTGCGGCTGCCTCCCATCACCCCTTCCCGACTGCTCATCCTTCGCCTCCCAGCGCTGGGCGTCTGCATCGATCTATCTCATTCTAAGTCACTATCCTCTACCCTGGTCTGAAAGTACCTGAAGATGTGAAGAATAAAGACTGGCGATCTTAGGGTTGGCGTTGAGTGGGAGCGTAGTTCTCATCACACTCAACGCCATTCGGCACTTCCAGGATCTTCAAAACGAGCACCGAGATTTCAAGGCCTTTCAATCTTTTAGGAGTAATTCGATTGCACCTGCGAGGCCGTCAAGATGTGAAGGCAGGAGTTGGGCAATTGTCGGCGGTAGGTCCGTGGTCGGTCTTGTGCCTATCCTTGCTGAAATGATTCACTTTCAGGACTGTAACTTTATCTTGTTTCTTCTACTTAATGGACTCTGGTTTTCATGCGCAAATAAAATCAACATTCAGGTAGCATTGGGAATAACTCTGCCAGCCACCGCCGATCTTCTTGTTTCTTGGTCCTAGTTCTATGGGGTCCTACAGTCCCAAAAATCACTCATGCCTTACTAACGTCTTTCTTCAAGGCAGATTTTCTGCATCGAGTGGAAGCGTAGTTCTCAACATACTCGATGTTCTTGGCAGTGATACCGCTAGATTCTGAGCTTTCAAGGTTAAGCCCGCTGATGTATCTTCAACACATTCCCACAAATACAGGCGGGTCCGTGTCCCCTCTCGGGTCACCTTGACTGCGGTGGGTAGCCTTTGTCAAGAGCAGCTTCGTGGAATGTCGGAACGGTGGACGATCTTGGACGATGTGCTGCCGATGGCGACATATGATCCCGCATGGTAAAATGGTGTCACCTCAAGATCGGGCCGACGGGCCGGTTCTTCACCGGATCATCTGCCAATTGCTCTATGCGTTGGGAGCGCAGACTATGGCAGAGATATCGACTGTTTTTTCATTCATCTGCCCAAGCAAACTGGTGGTCAATCTCACATGGAGCGGCTGTCCTGCCACCAGCTGGGTACCAAACAATCGAGGGCAAGGGTTATCATCGGATCGGGTATTGCACGCGCTACATCATTTTGCCAGTGCAACACCTTGGCTCGGGAACTGGACGTCATGGCGAGACTATCGGGTCACGTCGGTCTTTCGCAGGGACCCCGATACCGTCGGTGGCATACAACTATGCGCGCCCTGCTCTGGACGAAGATTCCAGGCAAATCTCCCCCCGATTTGCGGGCGGCTGCCCGCTGGTATGATACAGTCTGATACAGTCGGCTGGCGCATGTGCGTATCGAAGAACTTGCCATTCTGACAATGACAAGAGCATATTGACACCCTGACTCGGGAATCGGGAAATGCAGCGGAAACTTCAATGTCAGCAGACTATCTCTTGCTTAGACAACCAGTCGCGGAGGCCGTCTATCGCACCTCCTATCCGATGTCAAGATTCTTGCTACGGTATGTATTCTAAGATTAATTTATAGTGCGGCTTCCGTGGCTGTTATCAGGCTCAACCTGGCTCGATGCATAAGGGAACGGCTGGTCGTTAGGCTATACGATATGTGCCAATCTTGCCCTTAATTCCTGGTACAAGATCCTGTGGGGAGCCGCGTCTCGGATTCCAGGTTAACGGAGTAAAGCATGGCCGGCGCCGGTTCCCGTTCCCGACACTCCCACGCTTTCCGGGCCTTTTACTCCCCAGATCACTTTGGCCGTGCCATTCCTCACCAACACACCACGATGGCCTCTGGGACTGCGATGTCTTTCCTCTGTGTCTATGCTTTACTTATGGCTGGCTCTGTCTCAGCAGACTCCAATGGCATGGACATGTCCATGGACGGCGCGATGGCCCTTTCTTCAGGTGCAATGCTGCCCTACCTCCACTTTGTGCCCGGCGACAATCTTTGGTTTCTCGGATGGGTGCCTGAGAGCGCAGGCGCCATGGTGGGGGCGTGTATAGGGTTGTTTTTGCTGGCACTAGTCGATCGGTGGATTGCAGCTTGTCGGGCAATCATGGAAGTGCATTGGAGTAAACGGTTAGTAGTACATTTCCTTTGAACAAGCATCTGCTGATTAATCTTCTTGAGCGCAGAGCGCAGATGGTAGAGTGGACGAAGGAGGATGCCAACGTTATAGGCACGAGCAAGGAGAAGAGCAGCAGGCTACACCGAATGTCTCCACAGTTCATTCCTGCTCACGATCTGTCGCGTGGGGTCTTGCAAATTGTGCAGTCCCTACTTGGATTCCTGTTCATGTTGACTGTTATGTCAGTCGAGTCGTATTTGTTCAATCCACTCTGCATATGCTGACATCCGCATGCAACAGGACGTTTCAAGTCGGCTTCATCCTAGCGATTGTGGTTGGGATGGGCGTTGGGGAAACACTATTTGGGAAATACGGGAGTGCGGCTCATTTGTCTTAATAATTTGGTAGAACAATCGCTATTCAATCAAAGCTGTATTTGTACGACTGCAGATTCAGTAGGATGTCCAGGAGCGGTTCGATTAAACCCTTGTTCACAGTCGAGCTGAGAGGCTGCCAGAAATTAACCAAGTGAGAAGGAGGATGGCAATTGAATTGCGTTCCGGTACATGCCATGGCAGCTCGTCACTGGTGAGAATTGGAACGGCGACCGTTGCGGTTGCAAGTCCCATGTGTCGCATCTCAGGGTGAAAAAACTTTTTCACCGCAACAACGGCCGCTTCCCCTTCGAATTCGGCCTGCATCCCCCTACTACGATTTACTTACGACTCTTGATTCGATTTCCCATCCCTTCTCCCCCAGCCCATAAAAACACTTGGTTGTAACTCCCTTAGCTCCAGGGGACCGGTACAAGATCAAGTTGACGAGCACACTATGTCCGGCGCTCCAGTCATTCCTGCTGCTTTGCAGATCTACAAGTACGCAAAGCACTATTTATTCATCTTACCCGAGACTTGCTCACAAATTTCCAGCTCATACGTTCAGGACCCCATCTGGCAGCGCCGCTTCTCTATCGTATGGGCCTCTCTTGCTGGACTCGCGATCCTCTTGTCTGCTCCGCATTTGTACCGCTCGATCAAGCGAGGCACAGCGTTCAAGGGTTTCTTTGGCGTCTCTGAAAACTTTACGACTAAACGACAGAATGGAAAGACGAAAGAAGTCAATTCAAGGCCTGTCCCTTCGCAATCAAGTAGCACGAAGTGGGTTGCGCTGTCAGCATTAGGATCAGTAAGACTGTGGTCTTTACCGGGCCTCGAGCTTAATGCAGGCCAAAGTATGTACCGATAACTGCTCTTTTCCTGAAAAACTGTAACTAATGAGCTCAGTCGCCGTTATCATCGCATATCTGATTCTCACCCTGCTTTGCATAACCATGCATGCACCACTCGTGGACAACCCCAACCGCGCCGGCTTCCTCGCGCTCGCCCAGCTGCCCGTCGTCTTCCTCCTCGGCACCAAGAACTCAATTCTCTCATTGCTCTTAGGCCCTGGCCACGGATATGAGAAGCTCAACTACATACATCGCTGGAGTGGCCGCGTGATGTTCCTCGGCGCTGGTGTGCACGGGGCGCTTTGGATTCGGAACCACATACAGTTTGACTTGCCAATTCTGGGACAGCAAAAGGAGACATCGGGCATTGCGGCCTTTGCGCTGCTGGGAGTCATCGTTCTAACCAGTCTGAAACCTGTGAGAAGATGGTGCTATTCGGTGTTCTTTGTGCTTCAGTAAGTCGTATTTCACATTTGGCTTTTACGGAATCCGTGTATTGACAGACGGCCGATATAGCGTGTTTTCATTTGTAGCCTTCTTTGTAACAGTGTGCTACCACACGATCTACGCGTCGCCTTGGATATTCCCTCCACTTGCCCTGTATGGCGCGGATATGCTCCTTCGGTTACTCAAGTACCGTATCAAAGACGCCACGCTCACGGCAGTGGACAATCAGATGACCATCGTATGTCCTATCTCGCAACCCCATTACACACCTTCGATTCTTACAGAGGATTGTCTAGATCCGCATCGCAGAATGCACAGATGGCTGGACAGCAGGCCAGCATCTCCAACTTCGCGTCTTCTTCGGGGGCCGATTCTACGAGTCGCATCCCCTCACGATTCTCAACGCCCCACCCTCCACGTCGTGCATCCGCCCCACGACATCCACCTCCTCGGGGGAGATCATCCTTGGAGCCAGAGTGACCGGCGATTGGACGCGTGCGCTGAACCAGCACACCGTTGCTTCGCGCGACCATCACGCGTCTTTGGGAGAGAAGGCAAAAGGGAGGGGGGACGCGCCCGCGCAGGTACAAGTTATGCTCGATGGGCCGTATGGAGGGTGCAGCTTGGACCTTGGGGATTACGAGCGCGTACTGCTCGTCGCTGGCGGCTCAGGCTTAACATTTTCGCTCGGACTGCTCGACGACATCGTGGGGAGATGCGTCAAGGGAGGGAGAAAGGGAGGTGAAAGGACGAAGAGGGTGGATGTGTCGTGGTGTGTCCGGTCTTTCGGTAGGTTCTCATCCCTGCTAGTCAACCAACCATATCTAACCATGCGAGCAGGCTCCATCGAATGGTTTGCTCCTATGCTCATGGACATCGCTACTGCCGCCCAGAACTCCTCCATCGAGGTCCACATATCAGTCTACGTGACCTGCCTCTGCGATCCCGACACGATTAGCCCCATCCCCAACTGCCATATAACCGTGGGCCGGCCGTCTGTGTCAGCGCTCATTGACGACTTGATGGTGTCCTCCGCTCCGTCGTCCTCGTCATCTGCAGTAGATGTAGAGTCGAAAGGCAAATCGGGTGGACATCAAGAGGCGAGTTCAGGGTCAGGTAGTGTGGCTGTCTGCGCGAGTGGGCCAGAAAGTCTGACGAGGGAGGCGCAAAACGCAGTGGCTCGTGTGGGCCCCAGGCGCGCTGGGAGGTTGGGTGGGATTGGAATCCACACCGAGTTGTTCTCGTTGTAACTGTATATAACGTGTGTCCATATTTGAATTGTATTAATAGATAAAATCGTTGCTATCATATCTGCTTGCCCCTATTGTAATATCGGCACCTTCCGATACCAAATGAGGGCTGTGCAGGTGACCTCGAACCAGGGGGCAGGCGCCGGAGCATTCCGTGAAACCATGCCCCCCCCTGGTCGTGGGAATGTGGCTGTGCAATGGGCGAGCCACAACCTGCTTCTCCGCTCGTTTCTCGACTACAACTGGCACGGATGGTCTCTGTTATGGAATGAAACTTGAGCAGAGTCATCAATCAAATAATTTGAGAGCACAGAGGTGATATGTAGTAGAATATATGTCACAGAGTACAAAATATGTATGTCTTTCCTCCACCATCTCCCAATTGCCTTCAACCTGCTTCCTGATCGCAAAAAAACACACTGTTCATCACGCTACAGTGTGCAAGCCAGCATATATTGACTAATTTTTTCTCTTCAAAGTCCTTCTGCCATCCGCACAGCACCCTTGCATCCAAACCCAGCTATCAAAGCCTAGAGCTGTGTTGTGTGCATCCACAGCTAGAGGATTTTACCAGCGAGTGCTCTACACAAATAGAGATCGATCTTCAAGCACTCCGAGATTCTTGTTATACAATACACATCCTCTTTGCATGTAGTCTTAGTGAAGAATATGCAAAGAACATGCATATTATCTACTCTGTGGCACAAAAGTATTTACATATTGCGCCTGTACTCTCAAATCGTTCCATTTATGATTCTGCAGAAATTTAACTCTATAACAAAGACCATCCGTGCCAGTTGCAGTCGAGAAACGAGCGGGGAAGCAGGTTGTGGCTCGCCCATTGCACAGCCACATTCCCACGACCAGGGGGGGGGGGGGCATGGTTTCACGGAATGCTCCGGCGCCTGCCCCTTGCCTCGAACTTACAGCGTGCTCACAGCATGCCATCTCTTATCCCAAACCACTACCAGCAAATCGAAGAGCGCAAGTCATTTCAGACATGAGTGCAGGACGCAAGCGATCCCTTCCCGAATCCCCTACAGCTATAGAACATGATGGAATTGACCCGCGAAGGAAGATGCCAAAGCTGGACATTGGTCACGGCAGTACCAGTCCAGGACAGCCTGAGCAAGTCCACGTCATGAATGACGTTGGTGCGATCACCCAACCGCAATCTTCAAACGCAGTACGTATACGTTTGCTTTTCTGCAGGTCAGGTGAATTGTTTTTCATGCTGTAGATCAGGTATACTTTGCGACGAACCACACATCGGAATCTGCCTCGGTCACCAACGTCCATGGTCAATACATCGCTGTCAATGGCGATTACAATGTGACACAAAAAATCGAACAGAACAAAGGTAAACACTGCTTACTGTAACTCTGTTATCCATTTACTCATGGCTTCAAGCCTCTGAAAAAGAAGTTTATGTCTGGTTGGCAGCGCCCGATCCCTCCAAGAACTATCACGCAGCGCGTGATTCCCATCATACCGATACGGGCTCCTGGTTTATCAGAGGGCCAGAGTTTTTGAACTGGAAAAGCCGCCCAGACCGTCCTCTATGGATACATGGATCTCGTAAGCTTTTATTGATCGTCCGCACACCGCGCGCTCACATTAGATCCAGCGGGATGCGGGAAGACCATTATCTGGTCAGTCGCTGTTCCACCCATCAACGCGTCATCGTATCTAAAAGTTCTACCATAAGCTCGTCTGTTGTAGAGGACTTGATGCAGCATTGCAAAGAGCAGCCCGCGTCTGCATATGCTTATTTTTTCTTCGATAGCAGGAGTGCAGAGAGCGAGTTGTCGCTCCACGACAAGTTTATCCGCTCAATTGTGTTGCAACTCTGGCATCAGCTTGGCCGTATGCCTTTAGCGCTCGAAAATATTTATGGGAAAGGCCCGAGCCACCCGCAACCGTCCATTACTATGCTCCAAGACATTCTACAGGGTATCATCAAGGAACTCGACCATGTCTACATCGTTATTGATGCTCTCGATGAGTGCGCTGATAGGGAGCGACTGCTTTTATGGGCGAAGACTATGCCACAGTGGGCGCAGGGGAAGTGCCATGTTCTACTTTCCAGTCGCCGCGAGCCGGACATCGAGGATGGCCTGGATGAAGTCATTGGATTACAACGCATGAGCTTTGCGGGGGGGTCGGCCAATCCTGACATTGTCAAATATGTCACTGAAAAGCTCTTAGAAGTGAAAAGATGGAACTCTGATATTCGGGTGATGGTGGGAAATGCATTACTTGAAGGCGCGGACGGAAGGCGCGTTAACGCACAGCTGGCGCCTTTTAATCAGTCTGATATCAGATCACTAGCTTTCGCTGGGTGGCCTTGCAGCTAAAGCAGCTATGCCAATGCTCCAACACAAAGGCTCTGAAGAAGCAGTTGCGAGATTTGCCGAAGGATCTGGAACACACCTATCAGCAATTGCTGTGCGAGACGTCTCAGCCTGAAGACATCCTAATGATACTGCAATGGGTGGTATTCTCCGCCAGACCGATAGAAATCGAAGAACTCGCTGAAGTGGTCACAATTGACTTCAGATCAGGAGAGCTCCCGCGCTACGATCCCGACCTCCGGTACATGGACCCCCGAGACGTTCTCACCGTATGTTCTGGCTTTTTGACGGAGTTCGACGGTATGGTCATGATCAAGACACGTGAGCCATTTCTAATCATTGGTGCACACAGGTATCGTCAAGCTTTCACATATGTCCGTCAAGGACTATCTTCTCTCGGACAAAATCTCAAATGGACCTGCAGCGTACTTCAAAGTCAAAGAGAGCCAGTCACACGCACTGATAGCCCAGACATCTCTGGCCTATTTGTTGCAGTTTGGTACTCTGGATTCATTGTGCTACGCGAACATCAAGACCTACCCACTGGCCCCGTACGCAGCTGAATACTGGGCCTTCCACTGGCGAAGATGCACTGATATCTCACCGTCATCACCGCTCCATGGGTCGATATCCCACTTTTTGTTGTCTGCGCCAAACGCGTACGCAAATTGGACGTGGCTGGTGACTGTGTTTCATGAAGGATATTTTGAAAAGGAATGGTCTAGGGAGAGAATCAACGCACTCTCATCACAGATCTCCACCCCCCTCTACCTATCCGCTCTGCTTGGACTCTTCGAACCTTTGAAGCAGCTTCTAGCATGCAGCAGAGGTTCATCCGCAATTGAAGCTGAATGGCATTCACGAGCTCTCTATTTAGCCGCTTGCGAAGGCCATCATACAATTGTCGAGCTCCTTATTAACCACACACCGGCGTGTGATTTAAGCACGATGATATACCAGAACACCCCATTGATTGTCGCAGCAAGCCAAGGAAGAGCCGGCTATATGGGTCTTTTGGATTACCGTTCTCCTGGTGATCCTATGGGCGAGGAGCACGTCGGTTTCGAGATAATCATGAATTCACTCTTGCCTCTAGATCAGTGGGGCGAAATAGATGTTGAAATCCGTGAAGGAGCACCCGGGACAATAGATCAAAGCAATTCTCTGAAGGGCATCGAAACCACATTGCGATTGCTTCTCGAGCGCGGTGCTGACATCAATCCCCTGGATGACACAGGCAGATCTGCATTATGTTACGCTTCGGGCCGTGGCGATGAGCCCGTAATGCGCTTACTTCTCGAGCACGGCGCCGAAGTCAATCCTCAAGGAGAGTGTGAAAGCGCATTGCTAGAGGCGGCGGCCAACAACCACGAGACCATTGCGCGACTACTTCTCCAGCACGGCGCCGATGTCAACGCCCAGGATGGTCATAGAAGAACTGCATTGTGGCACGCGTCGCGGGATGGCTATGAACCCATAGTACAATTGCTTCTCGAGCATGGCGCCGATGTCAATCTCCATAGACAGTATGAAAGCGCATTGCTAGAGGCGATGGCCAATAACCACGAGACCATTGCGCGACTACTTCTCCAGCACGGCGCCGATGTCAACGCCCAGGATGGCAAAGGAAGAACTACATTATGGTACGCGTCGCGTGGTGGCTATGAGCCCATAGTACAATTGCTTCTCGAGCACGGCGCCGATGTCAACATCCGAGGAAACTCTGGAAGCGCATTTCAACAGGCACTTGCTAACAATCACGAGACCATTGCGCGACTACTTCTCCAGCGCGGCGCTGACGTCAATTTCCAGGATGGCAATGGAAGAACTACATTATGGTACGCGTCGCGGGATGGCTATGAGCCCATAGTACAATTGCTTCTCGAGCACGGCGCCGATGTCAATCTCCATAGACAGTATGAAAGCGTATTGCTAGAGGCGATGGCCAATAACCGCGAGACCATTGCGCGACTACTTCTCCAGCACGGCGCCGATGTCAACGCTCAGGATAGTCATGGGAGAACTGCATTGTGGCACGCTTCGGGGCGTGCTCGCAAGTCCATAGTACTATCGCTTCTCGAACACGGTGCAGATGTCAACATCCGAGGAGACTCTGGAAGCGCATTGGAACAGGCACTTGCTAACAATCACGAGACCATTGCGCGACTACTTCTCCAGCGCGGCGCTGACGTCAACTTCCAGGATGGCAAAGGAAGAACTACATTATGGTACGCGTCGCGTGATGGCTATGAGCCCATAGTACAATTGCTTCTCGAGCACGGCGCCGATGTCAATCTCTCCAGACGGTATGAGAGCGCATTGTTAGAGGCGGTTTGCAATAACCGCGAGACCATTACGCGATTACTTCTCCAGCACGGCGCCGATGTCAACGCCCAGGATAGTCATAAAAGAACTGTATTGTGGCACGCTTCGGGGCGTGCTCACGAGTCAGTAGTACGATTGCTTCTCGAACACGGTGCAGATGTCAATCCTCAAGGAGAGTGTGAAAGCGCATTGCTAGAGGCGGTGGCCAATAACCACGAGACCATTGCGCGACTACTTCTCCAGCACGGCGCCGATGTCAACGCCCAGGATGATCATGGAAGAACTGCATTGTGGCACGCTTCGGGGCGTGCTCGCAAGTCCATAGTACTATCGCTTCTCGAACACGGTGCAGATGTCAACATCCGAGGAGACTCTGGAAGCGCATTGGAACAGGCACTTGCTAACAATCACGAGACCACCGCGAGACTCCTTCTTCAGCACAGCGCTGACTTGAATGTCAATGCACAGGATAGCGGAGGCAGAACTGCATTATGGCACGCGTCGGGAGATGGTTATGAGCCCATAGTACAATTGCTTCTCGAACACGGTGCAGATGCCAGCATCCGAGGAGACTCTGGAAGCGCATTGGAACAGGCACTTGCTAACAATCACGAGACCACCGCGAGACTCCTTCTCCAGCACAGCGCTGACTTGAATGTCAATGCACAGGATAGCGGAGGCGGAACTGCATTATGGCACGCTAAGGGACAGGACGACGAGACCTTGTTGCAGATGATGTCATGGCAAGGCCACCACAATGGAGTGAAGCTGCTTTTAGAGTACGGAGCCGATGTCAATGCGCAAGGCGGAGAACGTGGTACCGCGTTGTGTCTGGCGTCTCGGAGAGGTCACGATGCAATTGTGCGAACGCTCCTCGGAAGCGGCGCGGATGTGCATATCAATAGCGGGAGGCTGGGCTCTGCGTTGCATGCTGCATGTCAGTGGGAAGATGAAACCATCGAGACTCTACTTCGCAGCTACGGCGCAGAGTGCCATGCTCCGATGGAACCGGCGACCAGGTATATTTTATCACCCAGCAAATTTGTCAGAGTTTGCTAATGGCAGTTGTTGCGTCAGCTATAAGACATTTTGGTGGCCCTATTGACGAGGTCATTGCGGGTTGCCGAAATTCATATCGTTTATCCGGTCAACGGGTAACGCGCAAGAGACACCAGGAAAAGGTTCGTGATGCATAGGGTTTGAGGTTCATAAGGGTTGTCTCGGGAAAAAGAGGTTTCCTAAAATGGTAGCAAGTACGAGAGTCTAAAAGATAGAAATATTTTTAGGAAGGGTTGATGGTTGTGATTGATTGGAGGGAGCACACGCGTATACTCTACGGCTGCTGCTGTCAGGCCATGGAGAGCGTTTAAATTTTGGTGTGGCGGAATTCTTTGTTTGCTCGCAGCCCCTTTCGATGCACTCAGATTGTCACTCTCACCACTATCCGCCGTCTTTCAGGACCTCCTTTGCTAGCTCCTCCCTTGCCCGCCTATATTTGCACCTGCGCTGCCTGCTGGTCTTCTCAGCCTCTTTTCGCGCATCCCAGCCCAAGCGATATTGCGCATATTCGCCTCTCCCCTTACGCCTATACGCCTGTCCACCTCCTTTATTTATTGATATAGAATTCACCAGTCGCCTTCCCGCCCCTCACCTCACCAGACCACACTGCAACTGTTTATCGAGCTGGAATGCATGCCTCTGATTATCGGTACCTCACTTGATACCGACAGCATCCGACTCGCAGACCGCTGCCTTTGCCGGCGTCCCGACTTCCCCTTGTTTGCCTATTTTCGCAGCTGCGGCTTTTATTCGCAGACGAAGCTCTTCTCGCGCGACTCCAAGCCAGATTGCTACGCATACCGTACGCTCTAGATCTCCTTGCATTCCATCACATTCCACCTACCCGCCCGCCTTTTTTGCCTATATCACTTACTCATTCACCCTCCCTTGCCCACGTAACATATGCATCGGCCATTTCCTTCATGTATAAACGCCATCTTCCCATTGTCACCCCTCTTTTGCTGCCTCCGCCCGGCCTCTTGTCATTCCTCCGGCTCCGCTTGACTTGCCAGCTTACCGATCCTACACATTCTTCAGTCTCATTTCCATCTCTGTTTTTGTTGTTGCAATTCCTGCTCTTTCTTTGCTCCAGCTTCCCTGTATCATTTCATTCATAATCCAATTGTCCATTGTACTCCTTGATTTCGTTCAATCGTTCACCACAAGACCATCGCACCAAGATGCGACACAGAACACACACTTTCATCCACCGGCATTACATCTATAACAAATTGGATCGTGCCGCGCGCGACGTCGTGCCAGCTCTATCCAGAATGTCTGAACATCTTGTCCCCTCCTTATCTGCGTATGTCTGCATTTGATCTTGCCAACTCTTCACAGATCGCAGCTACTGCATGCTTGTTTGACCCGATCTCCATACCCAACAGACGCACAATAGAAATCACACAGTCAGTCACCTTTTGCGTTGTCCTTGGGCGCGCACGTCTGACAATTTCATTGCAGGAATAGATGGCTTCGCGTCCCACGCGTGATGCGAATCTCGCCTCGGACAGGAGCACGTCGATGCACTGCATTGGGCGAGGTCCACAGTACACTCTTCTTGCATGCCATGCAACTTACCGAAGGCGCGCAAAACGCAGGTTTTCTCCATCCCTTGCGCACTCTGCTATCTATCTCTTGCTGTCATGTTCTCGACGAGCCGCCGCCGCTCTCTTCCCTTGCGTTGCGCGCTACGCTCCTGCCTTTTCCAGCGCCATCAACATCTTCCTCTCCTGACCCCGTCAAGCCGGTGATATGTTGACTACAACCAACACAGACAGCACGTGCATGGACCTCAGAGACGTTCGGGAATGAACCTGCGATGGAAGCCGCTGCGCGTTCCGAAAGGCTCGAGGTGTTCGATCTATCTTTCGGTATGCTCTGATCTTTGCACGCTGCTCAACCGCATCTAACAATACGAGCAAGTTCCGTCGATTGGCTCGATCCTATGCTCCTGGACATCGCCACCGCCGCTTGAAACTTTTCCCTGGAGATGTACATTTCAACCTACATGACCCGCCTCTGCAATCCAGACGAAGTATCCCTTTCATGTGACCGCGAGCCGGCTGTGGGCGTCAGCAAGTAGAGATGGGGTAGCGGTTTGCGCAGATGGTCTAGAGTGTAACGCGAGAGGCTCATAATGCTGTGGCTGATGTGGTCCCGAAATGTGCGCGGCCGCCAGGTGGAACTGGAGCCCCACCGAGTCATCCTCATTGTAATATTGTATAATGTGTGCTCATTCGTGAATGTATCAACAGATGAACCATTGCTGAATGCTTCCAGAGATCCAGGCGGGCTCTGCACCGCGAAATGAAGCGGGCGGCTGTGCAGAGCTGTGCAGGTGCCTGTCTCC
The DNA here is from genome assembly GCA_014898675.1 of Athelia sp. TMB. Taxonomy (NCBI): domain Eukaryota; kingdom Fungi; phylum Basidiomycota; class Agaricomycetes; order Atheliales; family Atheliaceae; genus Athelia; species Athelia sp. TMB. The sequence continues at coordinate 52,367 of JACXVL010000067.1, forward strand.
AGACTTGCAGTGTGTTCACAACATGCTATCTCTCATCCGTGACCACCACAGGCAAACCGAAGAACGCAGGTTATGTCTGACATGAACGCAGGAAGCAAACGATCGGTGCACGAAACACCCGGAGATTGTAACATCATTGAACCGCGAAGGAAACAGCCAAGGCTGGAGGAGGGCGACTCAGGACAGCAAGCCAGACACAATATTAATCACATCGCTACTATCACTCGAGCAGCAACTTCAAACATGGTGCGCATATATATGCCTCTGTGTATTTGGCGAATGTTCTTAACTGTAGAAAAGGCATCCTTTACTTCGACACACTCAGGGGTAGTCACCAACGTCAACGGTACCTACGTCCGCGGGAATTACTACGCAAATCAGAGCAATGATGAAAACAGAGGTGAGTTGGCCTTGCTGCCAAATTTAGCATACGTCTGCTCATCGCAAAGAAGACGAGCGAGTTTGCACATGGCTGGCCGCGCCCGATCCCTCCAGGAACTATCACGCGGCGCGCGAGGCTCATCATATTGATACCGGCTCCTGGTTCATTTGCGGAGAAGAGTTTGAGAACTGGAAACGTCATCCAGATCGTCCTCTGTGGATGCATGGATCTCGTAAGCCTATAGTCTAATCGCATGTACCATATAGGCTCATATTCAAATGCAGCGGGATGTGGGAAGACCGTCATCTGGTCAGTCGCTGTTCCACCCATCAACGCGTCATCGTATCTAAATGGTTTTGCCGTAAGCTCGTCTGTTGTCGAGGACTTGATGCAGCATTGCAAAGAGCAGCCCGCGTCTTCGTATGCTTATTTTTTCTTCGATAGCAGGAGTGCAGAGAGCGAGTTGTCGCTCCACGACAAGTTTATCCGCTCAATTGTGTTGCAACTCTGGCATCAGCTTGGCCGTATGCCTTTAGCGCTGGAAGGTATTTACGGGAAAGGCCCGAGCCACCCGCAACCGTCCATTACCATGCTCCAAGACATTTTACAGGATATCATCAAGGAATTCGACCATGTCTACATCGTTATTGATGCTCTCGACGAGTGTGCTGATAGAGAGCGACTTCTTAAATGGCTGAAGAATATGCCACACTGGGAGCGGGGCAAGCTGCATGCTCTGTTCTCGAGTCGGCGCGAGCCGGACATAGAGGATTCTCTCGACGATATTACTGGACTCCGGCGCCTGACCTTCGCGGGTGGCTCGGCAAATCCTGACATCGTCAAATATGTCACCAAAAAGCTCACGGAGGTGAAAAGATGGGATTCCAGGACTCGAGTGCTGGTAAGAGATGCATTGCTCGAGGGCGCGGACGGGAGGTGCGTTAATGTGCATATAATGCCTTCTCGGAAGTCTGAAAAATATACCGCCAGTTTTCGATGGGTTGCCTTACAGCTAAAGGAGCTGAGCCGATGCTCTAACCTGAAATCTCTAAAGAAGAAGTTGGAAATTTTGCCGGAAGATCTCGAGCAAACCTACCAGCAATTGCTGTCTAATACATCTCAGCTTCAAGACCTTCTCACTATTTTGCAATGGGTGCTGTTTTCAGACAGACCATTGGGACTCGAGGAACTGGCCGAAGTGGTCACGATCGATTTCGGATCAGGAAACCTACCAAGCTACGATCTTGAACTTCGGTATATGGATCCCCGAGAAGTTCTCACTTTATGCTCTGGGTTGTTAATGGAGTTCCGTGGTATGGTCAAGATTGTGATAGATAAATCCTCGCTAATCATCGGTGCCCACAGGTATCGTCAAACTTGCCCACATGTCCGTCAAGGACTATCTCCTCTCGGATAAGATTATGGCTGGCCCAGCATCTCGCTTCAGAATGAACGAAATGCAGTGCCACTCACTGATCACTCAGACGTCTCTCGCCTACTTGTTGCAATTTGGCACTTTAGATTCACTAGGCTGTATGAGCGTCGAGGCCTACCCACTGGCCCCGTATGCAGCTCGCCACTGGGCCTCCCACTGGCGGGGATGTGCTGATATTCCGCCATCATCACCGCTTGATGCGTTGATAGCCCGTTTCTTGCTGTCTGCGCCGAAAGCGTACGCAAACTGGGCATGGTTGGTCACGGTAGTATCAGAATACAGTCACTGCTATGAAGATCCGGACTGGTCCAGGGAGAAAATTAACGCACACTCATCTCAGCTTTCCACCCCACTCTACCTTTCTGCTCTACTTGGATTGTTTGAACCCTTGAAGCAACTTCTCGCATGCGACAGTTCAGCCAGTATGGACATTGAATGGTACTGGAGAGCACTCTATTTAGCTGCTTGCGAAGGCCATCATACGATTGTCGAGCTCCTTATTAATCACACACCGACGTGGGATTTAAACACAATGAAATACAAGAACACCCCATTGATCATCGCGGCTAGCCAAGGAAGGGCTGGCTATGTAGATCTTTTGGATTGGCTTTTTCCCTATGATCCTATGGGCGAGAGGTACATCCAAACAATCATGAGTTCACTCTTGCCTCTGGGTATATGGGGCAAAATAGATGTTGAAATCCACGAAGGAACACCTGGAACAATAATCAAAGGCAATTCTCTGGAGGGCATCGAAGCCACATTGCGATTACTTCTCCAGCGTGGCGCCAATGTCAACGCCCAGGATGGCGATGGAAGAACTGCATTGTGGTACGCCTCGAACCTTGGCGTCGAGTCCATGGTAGAGTTGCTTCTCGAGCGCGGCGCCGATGCCAATCTCCGAGGTGAGGATGGAAGCGCATTGCTACAGGCAGTTTTCAATAAGCACGAGGCCATTGCGCGACTACTTCTCCAGCACGGCGCCGATGCCAACACATACGATGGCGCTAATAGAGCTGTATTGTGGTACGCCTCGAACCATGGCGTCAAGTCCGTGGTAGAACTGCTTCTCGAGAACGGCGCCGATGCCAATCTCCGAGGTGAGGATGGAAGCGCATTGCTACAGGCAGTTTTTAAAAAGCACGAGGCCATTGCGCGACTACTTCTCCAGCGCGGCGCCGATGCTAACACGTATGATGGCGCTGGTAGGACTGTATTGTGGCACGCCTCGATGTATGGCCCCGAGTCTATAGTAGAATTGCTTCTCGAGCACGGCGCCGATGTTAATTGCCGAGGGAAATCTGTAGGCGAATTGCTACTGGCGGTCGACAGTAATCATGCGGCGATTGCGCGACTACTCCTCGAGCACGGCGCCAATGTCGACGACCAGAATGACGATGAAAGAACTGCATTGTGGTACGCCTTGATGTATGGCTCCGAGTCAACAGTACAGTCGCTTCTCGAGCACGGCGCCGACGGCAATTTACGAGGGGAATCCGGAGGCGCATTGCGGCCAGCGGTCGGCCGTAGTGACGCGGCCATTGCGCGACTACTCCTCGAGTACGGCGCCGATATCAATGCCCAGGATGGTGGAGGAAGAACTGCATTTTTTTACGCTTCAAGCTATGGCAGCAAGGCCACATTGGAATTGTTTCTCCGGCGCGGTGTCAATGTCAACGCTCAGGACAGTGAAGGAAAAACTGCATTGTTTTATGCTGCAAATTATAACAATGAGGCAGCATTGCTATTACTTCTCCAGAGAGGCGCTAATATCAACGCTCGGGATGGTGGAGGCAGAACTGCGTTGTCTTGCACTGCAGAGTGTGGCAATGGTGACGCGGTGTCATTACTCCTCAAGCATGGCGCCGATGTCAACACCCTGGATGATATAGGGTGGAATGCGCTGCAGTACGCTTTGATGGCAGGCAATAATGCGACTGCGCGATTGCTTCTCCAATGCGGGGCTGATGTTAACGGTCAGGCACCGCACGGCGATACTTTGTTGCAAGTCATGTCATGGGAAGGCCAGCACGACGGGGTAAAGCTACTTTTGTGGTTCGGCGCCGACGTCAACGCACAAAACGGTGACTGTGGCACCGCGCTGTGTCAGGCGTCTCTGAGAGGCCACGAATCGATTGTGCGATTGCTCCTCCAGAGCGGCGCGGATGTACATATCAATAGCGGCTCTTTGGGATCTCCATTGTATGCTGCATCATTTGCATATCCTCGGGGCGATGGTAGAATCGAAGCTCTACTTCGAAGCTACGGTGCGGAGTCTCATGCTCCCATGGAACCGTCGGCCAGGCAATTTCTTTCCCTTGTAGAACAGTCACAGTCCGCTGATGCCAGCTACCGCACCAGTTATGAGACTAGTGATTAGTCCTATGGCGAGCTGTCGGTGAGCTACACGAGTCCAAAGCTTTCCTTGGTCGAGAGGCGGCGCGTAAGGAAAACCAGAGAAGAGAACAAGACATGAATAAGAAGAGAATCCCGACACAGATGCTCTGCGACGCGCAGAGAAAGCTGCATATAGCATGGATTTTCTCGGGTCAGTGAAAGCGCACAAAGGGTCTAGAAAGTGTTTGTGGTATGAAGTAGGAACGGTAATGGTGATGGGAGTTGGATGGGAGACTTGCGGTCTGTGGGCTGCCTGATCGCCCCTGTGACCCGTCAATGAATTGGTCATGCCGCCACACGCACACTTCTATCATCATATATCATCGGACAAGTCCTCCCATGTATTATTGTCATTGTATACCCAGTCCTGCAGTCCTGTCTTTGCCTTCCCTTTTCGCTGTCTATGGTTAGCGTGGCCTACTGCAATTGCTCGGCGTTCGCTAAGCCATTCCTCGGATTCATTTACACTTCCCTCTTCCGAGTCCCTGATCTCAACAGTCTCCCGCTGAGCGCTCCCACCATAATGCATCGTCTTTCAGGATCTTCTTTGCTTGCTCCTCCCTTGCCCGCCTATTTATGCAATTGCCCCGCCTGCCGATCGTTCCTAGCCTCTTTTTGCGCATTCCATCCCAAACGACACTGTGCATATTCGCCTACCCCTTTGTGCTCAGACACCTGTCCGCCTCCTTTCCTTATCAATATAGAACTTACCAGCCGTCTTCCCGCCCCTCACCTACATCGTTTTTGTCTGCCTACACATACTAACTACATCCTCTGTAGGTGCACGCCTCTTATCCTTACTCCCCTTGCTGGCCCCTCTTTCTCTTCCCCTTTCCAATCCAGTCTATCTCACCGGTTGTCCTACTTGCTCCTCCAAATTATTAAAATACCACCCAGTAATCCACAATCTCCTGCCCGGTCACCTTCCCATCTTTTGCGATTGGACATTCCAATTTATCCCCTAGCTTCTATGAATTTCGTATTCTTCCTATCACAACACAAATGCGCATTTTGTACTATAATCGTTCTCCCAACCGCTCCCATCAAAACTCAGCGGTGGACATCGAATTCAGCAACGTGCAGATTCTATCGAGTGATCGCATGTGCATAGGCATTACCGCAGCAGCCATCCATCGAAGCGGGCGTACCAGCATATGAACCTGCCTCGTAGCCCAGATGCGATGTGATCTACTCTCCATCACCGTAAAACTGTTGGTCACCCATCAATATTTCAGTGTTACTTACTCTGTCCCCTTTCTGTTGTCGTTTTATTGATATATATATTTTCTGAAAGCAAAGCAATTCAACGATAGGAAATAGATATGCGTGAGAGGTCCAGAGTTTGACACGGAAGGCAGGGCCTCAGGCGCACTTGCAAAGGCGAAAGGTTTCCGAGCGATTGCCCAACTGATTCTGTCTCGTCTTTTGCGCGACCATTTTTCAAAATACTACTATCACTGACATAGTGTTTCAAAATCCGTAAAACTATTTTCATAGCTACAACGCTACTCCATGTTTTCCCTTGATTCTTTTTTTATCTGATAGCGTAGGGTCTGCTCTATAAGAGGAATTTTTGAGTAGGAGATAATTTGAAGTGGTTGCAGTGTCGGAACGAAGCCGTCGAAAAGAGTGCCAAAACCACAGTGTTTCAAAAGATTGTCACACGTAAGTCACAATGCCGATTCAGACTCCGCTTCGGCAGCTCAGCGGTCTCGGTCTCAGTGGATGCTGGTGGCCTGGACTGTTGATTGGTCGGAGTTTCAATTTCTATCACACTCTGTCACGTTCATCTGCGCTCTTGCTTCAGCACTCTCGCCCCGCATCTGTAGTCAGCATATCTCTCTCGGATAGCTTTCCGTTTATCTATTTTAGTGTCTAATATACCATTAAAAAATCCCTTCCAGTATCATTGACTCTGCGAGAAATCCGAAGGCGAACAATATTAATCTCAATTTTTGGTCGCTGAGCAGGATCAGCCATACTCATGATTTTTCTAGCTCGCCCAATTATTGCTCTTTGCTCTTGTAATTAATTTACAGTATGCCCACACTGGTATAGAAAAATATGCCGGCAAGGCGAGAGGGATAGGAAGACAGACGATGGAGAAATAAATCATTTTTACCAGTTTTGAAACTCTACTCCCTCCCATAAAAAGTAACCGTGATTGGTAAATCATGGTATATCTCGGTAACTGCACAAGATATTTGGATGGTTCCAGCTGTGAGATGTCATTATTTTACGACCTGATCACAGCCATCTAGTTTTTGTAATATAATAGCTTATGGTTGTTACTGGAGAGGGGCAATCTAGGGATAATGTGATTTTCATTTCCGCGAGTGATTTTTTTCAGCAGGTTTCATTATCAGCAAAGTAAACTAGACATGAACACAGGTCCAATCGATCCCTAACATGAAGCAAACGGATGGGAATTGAGGGAGCAATGGTCCGTGCAACTTGGGCCATTTTGGGGGAAAGTGGCTGAAAAGTGGCTGATTCCGGTGATTTTGAGCATTTTGCATGGACCATTGCTCCCTCAATTCCAGCCCGTTTGCTTTACTTCAAAAATCAATTTGACTTATATTTCTATCTTGTTTACATTGCTCATAATAAAATTTGCTGAAAAATATCACTCGCAAAGTTGAAAATTACAACATCCCCATATTACCCCTCTCCAGTCATAATGACAAATTATTATATCATACAAACTAGATGGCCGTAATCAGATCATAAAATAGTGAAATCTCATAACTTGAATCATTCGAATCTGTTGCATGATTGCTGAGTTTTGCCAAAATTACTGAATCACGGACACTAAATGTGGGCGCGAGTATGTCGTTTTGAAAGCCGGTGTCAATGATAGTATCCTTCGTTCTTTGATGTCACTATTAGTCACTGCGTTGGGCACATGTCCCTCCAGGGGAGATAGATGGAAAGCATCATTGATGCCAAATCATGGAAACGCGATAAATAGGTAAATAAAAATGGTGCAAGTGTCTGAATGCTAGTAACGGGAATCGGCTAACATCCTCAAAAAGGATGCGATAATGTGGACTGACCGATAAAGAACCAGAATCATGCACCGATATGGATATAATTGGCCCATCTTTGAAGGCCTTCACCCTCCCCCTTACACCTGGCCCATGGCCCGGTATTCCCTCTCATCGCCTTGATTACTTTATGAAGGGCTTCTGCAGACTTTCGCGAGTCATTCTCCCTGAACATATGTCGATAGAAAACTTGAGCCACCCTGGGTCCGTCATCGTCTACCATCGGCCACAGCGTTCCAACAACGCTGCGCACACCGCAGAACTGCACCGCAGCCGCAAGGTGCAAGGACTCGTCGGGTGTGTCGGAGCTGCCCCCTGAGGTCGCGCTGTCACAAGCAGCCAGAAACGCAAAGTCGGCGTTGGGAAGCCGAGCTTGGACGAGGTCGGAAAGCGATAGTGGGTCATCCTCCAGCTCGAACGCAGAACGGAACGGCTTGGATGTATCGAGACGACCATGGCACGCGAAATGTGTCCATGGGTGATTCGGCAGTTGGTCGAGCACTGCCTGGCGTGTAGCGTTGGCTTTGACCACACTGAGGACTTGGTTGACCCCTCCCGCCTTCTCTATAACGTTGCATTCCGCGAAGACCATTTTCAATCTCCCATCGGGCTCGTCCTGCGTTTTGGGAGGATGGCCGGGGTGGATAACGGCAAGTAGTGAAGGTTTGCTTTTGCTTCCGTTGAGAGTAGTAGAAGGGTGCTGATCATCAAAGGTTCTGGCGGCAATGAGGGCGGAGAGGGTGGGGGTATATGAAGAGATATATGTGTTTGGAAGGTCGCCGGCCGCATGAATCGGGAGAGCACATAAAGCCGAAGTTGGGCACCACCAAATCCTTGACTGCTCAGGCAAGCCTAAAGCATTCAGCTTCTTCAGGACTGGAGAGACCAAGATCTCTTCCAGCTTCTTCAAGATGACTTTCTTCAACAAGTTAGAAAAGCCGGCCTTTGCCCTCTGGTTAAAGAGAAGTTTCGCTAAGACCAAGAATATAGCATAGGCTTTCTTGCGGTTCTGGCCATCCACTGCTAATGGAACAACGATTGGTGCACTATGACGGTGAATAATTATGGCGTCGGATCGTTGTGGCGCAACGTTTACGACAATGACAGGACCCTCTCTAGCAGCACTCTGGAGCACATTGAACGGCACAGCTTGGAGGAAATGTTCAAAGCCATCCAACTGGCGAATCTGCTGGACAATTTCGTCTCTCTCCAGAGAGAGCTGTCGTTGCCTCGCCCATCTAGCTTCGGAGACCTTGATGGACTTATTGGAGTCTCGATCCAAAAGCTGATGGGATTTTGACTGTGAGAATGTGGCAAGGGTCCCGAGCTGTTCGCTCGCCGCTTTGAACCGATCTGCTAATGCTGTATTGACCTGACGCACCGCCTCAACAGGCTGCCTGTAATCACGCATACTGGACCACAGCAGAGCACGCCCCTGCTCAAGCATTTCAACGGCTCTTTCGGGCCGGCCCTGCTCAATTGCATGAGCTGCAGCTGACATAGCGACGGCAGAGGATAGGCGGTCGGGGGCCAAAGCTTCATGACGTAGTTCTACGCCGGGGTAGACTGCAAGAGCTAGCTGAAGAAGGCGGAGAGCAGTTCCGTAGACGTCCAGTAGCAGTGGCTGGTTATGTATTTCGAGCACTACAATCAAATGAGTTGCGCAGGCGTAGCGGTGTGCTGGGGTGTCGGAGACATCATTGATCCCAGACTGCAGCAGCTCGACTACCTCGCCGAGGTCCTTCTTATCATTTAACCTCATATAACGGGTTTCCATTGCAGATGCAAGGTTATTGAGGGTCTTTGTGCGGTTATGGCGCCCCGGTGGATTTAGCGCCAGGGCATCGCGATAGTAGGTAATGGCTCGCTCCAGGTCTGCCATATGACCCAACTGATTGTAGCGAGTCCACAGCGCAAGTCCGAGGTTATTGAGGGGGAAATCGCGACCAGGGTGCGTCGGAGGATGCAGCGACAGAGAATCGCCGTGGTAGGCAATTGCTTGCTCCAAGTCCGTCATTTGACCCAAACAATCAAAGCGTGTCTTTAACGCAGCCGCGAGGTTATCGAGAATTGTTGAGCACTCAGGGTGCCCTGGTGGATTCAGAGCCAGAGACTCGCGGTGATAGGCAATTGCTTGCTCCAAGTCCGCTATTTGTACAAACTGACTGGAGCGAATACCCAATACAATAGCGAGGTTATTGAGAATCACCTGGCGCCCAGGGTGACCCGGTGGGTTTAGATCTAGAGCATCATGAAGATAAGTAATGGCCTGGTCCAAGTCCGAGGTTTGCCCCGACTGGTCAAAGCGAATCGCTAGAGCAACAGCGAGGCTATCGAGGGAGGAGTGCCGATATGGATTTCCAGGAGGGCATAGGTCGAGAACACCGCGGTAATAGATGATTGCTTCATCCAAGTTCGCCATTTGACCCGACCGCTCGAAGCGATTCCTCAGCGCAAAGGCAAGATTGTTGAGTAAGGCATAGCGATCGGAATGTCCAGGAGAACACAGCTCCAAAGCACTGCGTTGGCAGGTGATTGCTTGCTCCAAGTCCGCCATTTGACCGAACTCACGGAAGCGAGTGCACAATGCAGTTGCGAGGTTATTGAGGGCTATTAAGCGATCGGGGTGCCCTGGTGGGCTCAGATCCAAAGTGTTACGGTAGTCGCTGATTGTCTGTTCCACATTCGCGTGGCTGAAGTGCGTTGGTACTACCTCGATGCGTCGAGTGAGAAAATCGGAGCGATACTGCTGAGCGAGCACCTTGAACCAATTGTGCAATGCATCTGCAGCATCGAAGAGTACGTCCAGGTTCTGCTCCAGATTGCGCAGAGCGCGAGCCTTGTTAGGGTGATCATTTGGGACATGGTGTTGCCCCGTCGAGCCGTCCATTTCGTTATGTTCGTAGGCATTTCTTCCTAGCTCGTTCCCAATTTCAACCTCATCCTTATCTTCGAGTCCTCCGGAGCTCGGAATCAATGACACGAGGCTCTCGTCTGGCTTGTATGCCCTCATGGCACGATCATATGTAGGGCTCAACGCAGAAAGTTGTTGGTTAAGGGCGCAGCCACCTTCCAGTTCTAAAATTTGACACAAGTGAGCCATGATTACACTATTACTGAGTATGAGCAAGCGCATACCACATGCAGCACGAAGTGCGATGACATCCTCAATACAGTGTCTATTTGAAGCCTGTAAATGATGTAAGTGACCTTCATAAGCAAGCGCGGGTATTCCAGGCGACACATACCGCAAAGTCTTGGACGGCAAACTGGATAGAACCGACTACGTTAGTGTAGGAGGTTCCAGTAGACGACTGGGCTTGAGCTAAGATAAGCTTGGTACTTCTTTAGATATCAAGGATTCTTCAGAACGAAGTTTCGGTACTATAGACGAAATATAAGCTCACGCGGACAGATTCCTGGAATGCCAGGCCATTGTGAATCCTACGTCGCCACGGGGCTGTTTTAGAGCAAGAGCTTCTTTTGAGTTCGACTGTGTTAAACTGTAAGGTGGATGCTATGGTAAGTTTTAGCGAATAGCAAAACCGAATCGATGGATTTACACACGCGACACCTCGAAGTTCATGCAAAACTGCCACAGCTGAGTCTGTTTTGCAATCCAAGGCTACCAGCGCAGTTATGACATCTTTAAGCTCTCCACCATCTTGAGCATTCGTCTAGTGATTCAAAGCAGTCGATTCATTAAGACGGAATAGAAGATCAAGTTCGGAACTCACACTGCACGCTTTCACGACATCAAGCAATCCGTCAATCTGCAACGCAATAATGCCTAGAATCGCCAGTCCTCCGATGCTACTGGCCATGATGTCCTTGCGAGACATTTAAACTCCACCGCCAGGTTACGGTTTAGTTTAAGTATTTCCAGTCTTTCTCGGAGTGGAAGTGGAATCGGGTGAACGACGGATATTTGCGTAGGTAAAGGGGTTATGGCAAAAGCCTGCCTCGTAGGATTGAGACCACAAGCAGCAATGTCCAGTTGACGATAGGTACTTAAGTAGCCATGCTGAGCCTAAGGGAGTGACTTGTGAAAGAGCTGCACCAGGAATGGCCCATGCATTGGGAGTTTATTGACGCCACGTCGGCGCGGCCCGCTCGGGGAACATTCCAGTGGCCTCGATGATCTTATGCATCAACCTTTCACTCTTGAACCTCAGTAAAAACGGTTAGTCAACTAAAGTCAAATAAACGTAAGAAAACAGGTAAAAAGTCAAGTGGCCTACCATTATTGACTACGAGGTGACTTTCATACGACTTCTTATTTTTGTTGGGAGTGACTGAGTTGCGCCTTTTGCGCCTTTTCGGGCTTGTATTTATTCTGTCGCCTGACCTGATCTTCAATATCATAAAAGCCATGTACCTAAAGAAGCAGGATGTCGTAGTTCGCTGTGATCACTGACCCTCGGCAAAAACAAAAAGTCACCTCGGAGTTAGTAATAGCAGGCCACCTGACTTTTTGTCTGTTTTGCTACGTTTATTTGACTTTACCTGACCTTACTTGACTTATCGTTTTTACTGAGCTTGAACGTTGAACAGTGAGGCAGTAGTGAGGCCTAGTGAGGACCCATTTCACTACCAATCGTCGCTGTTGTTCGACTTTCAATTGATTTTCATTTGTTCGATACAGCGGCTTGTGTTCAAGTTGGACTGATTCTCATTATTTGAGCAGAGTTGCTGGTCAAGACCCATGCAAAACCTGCGCGCTAGCAAGAAGGCCCTGCGAAAGGCCATGCAAGCCACGCTCAAGGACCTGAGCCTCCAGAGCATTACCGAGCAATGTGACCCGCTGTCCTCCCTGCTGGTCTCTCGACTGCTCATGCACACTTCCTAGCTCATAGCATAACGTCCCAAATTGTCACCTCTGAGTGGTTCAGACGATCCAAATCAGTGAGCTGCTATCTGAGCATGCCAACCGAAGAGGTGGACACCGGTCCCCTCGTATCAGAGATATTGCTCACCGGTATGGTGAGCCACGTCCTCAAGATCCCGGCACGCGCTAATAATACATTATGCTTCCAGGCAAAACTTTGTATGCACCGCGAATAGACCAAAGTATTCCGAATCATATGGATCTGCTCCGGGTGTTCAACGAAGACGACTTGCGGGCCTTTCCCAGCGGGAAATGGGGTATCAGAGAGCCGAGCAAGGAATGGCAGAATGCCGAACGACCCAATGGTGACGCTTCCTCCATTGCTCGAGGGTGCTGGGCTGATAGCTTCCTCTTCTAAAGCTATGGACGACGTTTGTGATCCACTGGACCTTATCCTAGTGCCAGGTCTGTCTATTCACTCTTTGGATCACCTTCTGATCGCTCGCCCTTGCTTACCATACGGTTACCGAATGAAGGAGTAGCATTTGACCATTCCCTCTCCCGCCTCGGCCACGGCAAAGGGTATTATGACCGATTTTTCACCGATTATTCCGCGAAACGTTCTCGGCCCCTTCTAGGTTCGCTCTTTGCTCTTGACTCCCTGACCGTGCTTCCAGAAAATCAACATACTCATTGTAATCACAGTCGCACTAGCTTTGCGCGAGCAGATCGTCGAAGGAGAGGGCACATTGCCGATGGACGTGCATGATTGGAAGGTAGACCTGGTCGTAGGCCCAGATGGTGTGATAGGCCATATTTGAGGCAAGGATTCTGCATATCACTACTTGTTCGCTTGCAAGGCCGTTGAGTACACATTAAAATTGAACTGTATTCCACGCGGATAACCATACAACACGAATAAGAGAAGCACAAGTCGTTTGAAAGCAGCGGGCCAAGTCCATCCAAAAGATCGCAAGTCTTGACTCTCCATTTTACTCTCTAGAAAACACGAAACATGATTTCATCTCGAAGATGAGCTGGTTAAACGTAAAGACCCAAATCTGCCTGTTTCGAGAAATGTTGCTGTGCAGGAGATTCCCATGGCAGAGAGGCAGAAGTATTCGCGTTCCATCTGAAAAGGGGTCAGAGAAACATCAATATATCAGCGGGGTCAGTGCTCACCTTGAGCTCGTAGTAGGAACACATTTGTTCGGTATAACAGGACCATGTAAAGCGTAGTCGAACGGAGGGTCATAGCATAGAGTGGTTTGAGGGGGTCGCACATAAGACGAGGAGTATTGGCGGTATTGTAGTTGAGGCGAAAACGGGTTGAAGAGTTGGGAAGAAAAGGCTGGTTTTGACCAGGCTTCGTGGTTTCCAGGAGCAGCAAGCTGACCTCGGGGATGTTCGTGGACGAAGGGCGCAGCAAGCGGGTTCAGATTCTTGTTCTTCGCGCTAGCCAAAGGGGTATTGTCACGAGTGGGAAAAGCCCAAAGCGGCAGATCTCGAGGTTGAGCAGTAGCGGGAGACGGCATAGCAGACATGTGTTCCAGCCTGAGGGTCAGCCCTGCATATACTTGGCCATCCAATCGTTCTTTTGCTTCTTGGGCATCTTCGAAAGAGTCAAACTTCACAATTGCAGTGTTTGAGGTTCCGTCAGAGGTTGAGTCCGTCATGAAGTCTATAGAGGAAACCGAGCCAAAAGGTCGCAAAAGGGGATCCAGATCCGAGACCGAAGAGAAGAGCAACGTTGGGAGATTCTTGACTAGAATTGTAGACAGCGAAAGGTTTGGCTGAAATCGGCAGGCTTCAAGCGCGTTCGACGACGTGTTGGCGGGTGTGAAGACATTCAGCGGAGTTTCTGTCGCGATAGCATCCTCAGGACGATGTTCAAGGACCATGGCTCTATCGCCACCATCCAAGAATCCTAACTCGACAACAGCGGGTCAGCAAGAAGGAACTAGATGCATTCGTATACACGCACCACGGGAGCGCTGGACGACAGCCCACGACACATCGATGACTTGACCACTTCAGGACGATTAGGTTAGCGGCGGAAGGCTTGGATATGCGACATACTTGATGTTGGTCCTGGAGATACCCTCCATCGCCGACCGAGCTTCTTCGTGAGTGGACATGACTACAAATGCACGCCTCCTGGAGGCGTTGTCTACAGTGGCTAGAATAACGCAGTGCGCGACCTTTCCGAAGTGCGAGAATTGGGAAATGAGCTCGTTCCTGGAAGATAACATTAAGTTCACAAAGATAATGGAGGTGTCTGAAGACACACTTGGTCAACTCGGAGGGAAGACCGAGCACATATAGATTGCGACGAGCATCAAATTGCTTGGAACGTTCCGATGGGCAACTGGTCACTGACCTGGAAAAGAGATAGATCAGACAATCTGTGCCTATATATGCGTGTAAAAGAGCTCACAGAGGTATCCCGGAAACGTTATATCCAGACATGCATAGGGCTTTCCTATACAGTTCCAATTAGAGCGGGTGAGGAAGGTTGAGAACCGAGACGAACTTAGCCTCGTCGTGACTGTTGAAATGCAACTCCAAATACACCGCCCCGCTTTCATGTTTCTTCGGTTCACACTTGCGCACCTCTCCTGAATAGCAAGGCGTATTTGAGCAGATCGTAACATGAAGCGCATTCAATCGCACCAATTAACTTATTGAAAAGCGCGACTATGTCATTTCTGCCAACTGATAAGAGTAAGCATATGACCGCCAGTCACAGATAACCTAGATTCACCTCCTTCTGCGATATTTTCGACCTTTACCAGGCAAGAGTCTCGATCCATGGCATCCGTTGGGGATTTGATTTTTCCGGGATTTATGATGTGATGCTGGAGTCCTTCCAGGAAATTCGCAGAGGCAGGTTACAAGCAGAGGGAGGGAAAGCAGCAGGAAGAAGCAGGGGGTGTCCAAGAAAGCAGTGTGGAGCAGAGCAAAGAGCGAGATGGTGGTTCGAGCACAAGCCGTTGCGGCTATCACGGGGGCGCGACTTGGGCTTGCACCCCATCCTCAATCTCGATTTTCCTGCCCCTCTATATTATATCTAACGCAATCTCAACCGTCAGAACAAGAAATGTCCCGCAGACAACTGAGCTCGCTCTCCATCGCGCCCGCAACGCTCGCCGCGCTGACGCGCGCGGGGTACGAGACGCTCGAAGACCTCTCCACAACCTCGCGCGACGCCCTCGCCTCCGGTGCGCACCCCTCCCCGCCCCACACGCGCGATGACGAGCCCAGGCAGATCTGAAGCTCCCGCCCGCCGACGCCGCGCTGCTCTTCGCGCACGCGCACACGCCATCCGTGTCGGCGTCCGCGCTGCCCCGCACGCAGTCCGCCGCGGCGCTGCAGACCGCGCCTGAGCGCCGATTCAGCACGCACTGTAAACCGGTGGACGATCTACTCAGTGGTGGTCTCGTCCGAGGCCAGATCCTGGAGGTGTCCGGGCCGCCGGGGACGATGAAGGAGAGCGTCGCGGTGGGTGTTGTGCAGAGCTTCGTGCAGCAGGGCGAGGAGGTCCTCTTCGTTGGTCCGTGCGGTCATCACCCCTTTGACACATACTAACTCTCGCTGAAGATTCGCAGAACATGATCAGCCCCAACGCACTAGACCGCGCCCTCCAAAGTGAGTTCCCCCAACCTAATCTTCAACGCCGACTGACTACGAATCCAGACACGACCCCCAAACCAGCAGACTACAGATCGCTCGTGCACCACCTCGCCGTGCCCACCCTCCCCGAGCTCATGGTCTTCATCCACACCCTCCCCGCGTACCTCGACGCGCACCCCAACGTGCGTCCACCCTCGCGTCCACGCGCCGCTGCTGACCCGATGAGCCCAGACCACGCTGCTCGTGCTCAGTTCGGTCGCGTTCCCGTTCCAGACGCCGAACCTCGCGCCGGGCACGCGCGCCGCGCTGCTCGAGCGCGTGAAGACCGCGCTCGCGCGCGCGTGCGCCGCGCGGAGCCTCACCGTGCGTCCCGTCTTTGCTATTCATACGCAGGAACTGACTGTGCTGGGCGGGGTAGGTGGTGGCGACGTCGCAGCTCGCGACGAAGGTGCTCAACGCGGACGGCTCCGCGGGCACGTTCGACACGGGCGCGACCGCGGTGATGGTCCCACAGCTAGGTGCGTAGGCTGGCTGTGACTCACAGAACGATATCGACTTATCTGCATTCATGTTTCCGTTCTTTTAGGGCCGGGATACCTCCCCTCCGGGCGCGCGCACCGCGTGATCATCCACCCCGAGACGCGCACGAGCGGGTGGGTCGTCCCCGTTCAGGTCACGTCATGAAAGGCGCTGATACTTGGATTCGGATTAGAGTCGTGCGCTTGCTCTCGTCGCCGACGTATCAGCCCGGGCGCGGGGCAGCGCCGCAGCAGCCATACATCGTGGTAAGCCCAGCTCTTAAGATACCTCGCTTCTTTACCTGCTGACCTCTTTCGCAGGTAGACGGGGCGATGCAGCTGGATGATAGATAACCTATGTTGCGCATATATCACAGTGGCCGGGATCAGAGGACGAATGTAGCGCAGGCAGCAGTCCTAGTCGAAAGCAAGATCATAATTTACACAAGTTGTATGCTAGAAGTCCGATGTACATTTGCATGCAAAGTCCATAACCACACCCAACTGCATTACACTAGAAATTCAGCCAGCTCGTCCCGTCCCCCGCCCCCGCCCCGCTCCCGCGCCGGCTCGGATCGTGCACCGGCCAGTCGAACCCGCCCCCTCCACCATTGCCGAGGAGCGCGTCGCCCTTCACGTCCTCCGCGCCCGCGCCCAGCAGTGCGCTCATCCACTCCGTCACGTCCGCGCCCGGCGGCGGGAGCGGCGGCGGCGGGTACTGCGGCTGGAACTGCTGCGGGGGGATGTACGAGTAGAGCGGCGCGGCGCGCGGCGGGGGGTACGTGTAGTGTGGGTAAGCGTGGGGATGCGGGTGATGTGGAGATTCGGGGAAGGCGTGCGGGTGCGGGCGGTGGTCGGGGAAGGCGTATGGGTGCGCGGGGAGGCGCCGCGGGTCGGGGTAGTAGCTCTCGCGCGGATGCGGCGGGAGGCCCTGGCGCGGGTAGGGGTGGGCACTGGTGTGGGCGGGCGGAGGTGGGGGCGGCGAGGGCTCGCGCGTGCGCTCGCTGTCTGTGGATGCGGCGCGCGGGGGCGGGGAAGCTTTCGGTTTTGCGGGGGGGTCGGCGGCGGCGGGCTGGAGGCGGCGTTTCTTCGTTGGCGGCTCCGTCGGCGGTGCGGGCTCAGGCTCTGGCTCCTCGTCTTCATCCTCCAGCTCGTCGTCGACATCGTCCCCATCGTCGTGCTCATCGGCCTTGGACCCGCCCTTCCCATCGAGGTTGTCCGGCGTGCGCGTGTCCACCGCGCCCTTGTGCTGCGCCCGCATTAGCCCCCTATCGAAACACGATCGCGACGGGACTGCGCACCTTTATCTGCCGCTGGACGATGTCATCAACCTCCCCTGAGCAGTACTGAAACAGCTTGACGTTCCGCCCGGCGCGTTTATCTGCAGGTTAAAAATAGCACGCTCAGCCCATGCCCGATGCCCTCCGCAGCAGCGCACACACCGAAGACGATGACGGCGATGTCGACCGAGCAGAGCACGCCCAGCTCGTACGCCTTCTTGAACAGCCCCTCCTTGCGCTGCAGAGGCCAGTAAGCACGGTGGTTCTGAAGTTGAACATGGCGACACATTGGGCAGCGATGCCAAGCCCAAAAGTGCAAAAATAGCCATTCTTAATTGCTTACCTTGGAAAAGGTGATCGTGCGGTTGCGTTCGTGCTGCGAGGTTCGAAAATCGTCAGCGTCGTCTACCGCGAAGAGGCCGCCCAAATCCGTGCGCGAATGCGCCGGGGAAAGGGGGGGAAGCAGCACGCACCGTAATCGGCCGGATTTCGATTTTTCGGCGCCCCATGGTGCGTTTGTATGCGCGATGTCTGATGCGGGGGCGCTGTGGCCTGTGTTGGTGGCAAACTATGGGGAGGGCGGGGGTGGGACGCTGGGACGCTGACGGGGGACGAGGAAGAGGACAACGAGGAGGACAGGGATGGCCGGCGGCGGCGCGGCGTTCCAGCATATATCGGCCGAGGCGGACGGTGACTTGTGTTGCTCCTTCTGCTCATCCATTATCCGCGTCACGCACTCACATCATCCTGCTTCATAGAAGGCCCTTGCGATTGATCATCATTTGGAAGCTGGAAGTTCCGACGAGCGTGCCACTGTTTCGAGTCCTCGACTGTCCTTACCTGGGGCACTCTGGTTGGTTTCGCGCCACTGCGGGCAGCTGTGGCTAAATTTAAAACTATTAGTGAGTTGCTGCGAGTCTAGTTTCGAATTCTCGACTCAGCTCAGCGACATCCCACGTCCTATATTCTGATTCTGATTCCGACCCCAGTTTTTCGTACTGGCCAGAAGTTCTATCATTTTCTGTCAACCCACTCAAAGTGCCCACACAATTAATCTCTCAATGGTATACGTTTACTCCCTGACCGCATGCTCGCTACGGCTCCGTGGATGCAGGATACAGCTGCCACACCCGCACACCCGCACACACCCGTCCTTTCAGGCCATATGCATGGGCACACTCTGCGGCCAGACGGACTCGACACGCGCGGCGATAGAGCGGACACCGTCGACGCCCCCGCAGCATGTACATACTTGATCCATTCTGCCACCCGCGCAGGTAGATCGGAATTGGGATGCCACCACGCCGGGCCGCATCTGCCCATAGGTGGTGGGGGGCTATTTATTGAGGGTGTGTCCCAAAAATACGACCAGCGATGACGATGGCGCCGGGATGTGCCTGGGACATGAACTGTCGGGGATGACAGGCTGGCGTGTTGGCGAGTGGATCTGCACGACCGGCAAGCTGGGTCAGGCTGAGAATGTGGCGCAATACGAGTGCTCACATGAAGGAAAGGACGGCCCGGCGCTTGGTTGACTCATCGTGCTGCAGTTATTCCTCCCCCTGCTCACGCTTTCGCAATAAATAGGAGCCACGCCGCTGATTCCCGGTCATTTCACTCCTAATTTCGTTCTATTGAAACTATCGACCCACCTGCGACCAATGGCGTAGGCGCAGCAAAGGCATACTATAAATTGGTCTCGTGTGAGTCGCTTTCATTCATTTGGATATCGACGGACGTCTTTTTGATACTGTAATCAAGCGAATTGAACACCACTATCCGTACCTCGCTTTCCCCCTGTTTGTCTGCTCTCTTGGCGAGCATTCGATGCACAGGACTTTCTGACTCGATTCGCTTAGGTCTGTCCGGACGCATACACCTCGCAATCCACTGCTGGATGCTCTAATATAGTGCTTAGGAAAATACCCCACCCACGGCCCTCCGAGAGATAGAATTGATTATTCAAACATCCTCGGAGCGCACAACGCAAGGGCGTCCTCGGCGACCTCGGGAATGAGTGGCTGTGCCATTCCCGTTTCGGGAGGCGCGTTGATCTAGACGCGATGCCGCCGGCAGGGCTGACACCCTTGGAACCGTCCACCATGGCTGACTGCCAGCCACCCGCCAGCCCGCCAGCGTATAAAGGAGGCCTTGGGTCGGTACGTACTCCCCATCTTCTTCCTCTTCCCCTCTCTGCCTATCAAATTATCATCTAGATACTGTCCGCCTTTTCTGGTCACCGACATGGTCGCTGGTGCGTTGACTGGCCGAACGGGTGCCGACCCTATAATACGAGTCCCCTATCTCTTCTCCTCTTTCTACCCCATATTTCCCCACAATCCCACTCGCCATCACTTCCCCTATCTTCTCTCACATCCCCATTTCCACCCCGCCCTTCTACCTGCCCCTCTACTCGCTCTTCTACCTGCAATTCCACCCGCCCCTCTACCTGCCCTTCTACCCGTTATTCCAACCGCTATTCTACTCCCATACAAACTACATACACACGGTGCCGACCCTTCCAATACGAGGGCGCCGACCTTAATACGAGCCGGGTGCCGACCCTTCACTAATACGAGACCGCCGAATGGCGGGCGTGTTTATTCTGGGTGGCGACCCATGACGAATACGGGCGCTGACGAGCCGCGAGATGAAGGGTGGAGAGACCCAGGAGGGGGCTCGAGGGTCCCCGGTGCGTATTTCGCTTCCTCGTTTGAATTGTTTGCTCATGTGTTGTGTTATCTTTTATGGTTGCCTTCAATTGGTGGGCAAGATGCATATGACTGGCTCTGCGAGGTCTTTACGAAGTACTTAATGGCGATCCCGCTGCAGCTTTCTCGGTGAATATGGATGAGACATCGTGAAACGCAGGCCCAGCGTTTGCGAGCAGCATATAGGGTGGGTGTCGAAGTCGTGAGTAGCCGGTATCGTAGATTTTCTTGAGAATTCCCAATCATGTTCAGACTTGCGGAAAGGCTGCTCCACCAGCAATCTAGCCGCTTTATTTAGTATCAAAGCTTGAAGTGAGTTCGAAAACACTGCAGAGCTGGAAGTAACAGAACTCCGGGCCGGTGAAGCCGGTATAATCGAACCAGCATGATTAGGTCAGCCGCGGATATTGTCAGCCGAGTCCCGACCTCCAAGTTATAAACGTCGACCTTCTTGCACATGCCCAACGTGGAGAGGAGAACATCCTGGGCTGTTTGCGCTCAGGCTCGTCGAGTCGATCATCGGAGCAGAGGCGTCAAACAAGATGTGCACGACGAAACACGAGATACTGGCCCTTCACTCCAGAGCTTATCAGAGCACTTCCGGGAACCTATCAGTTGCAAGACGCCGAACACGAGGCATTGTCGAGGCTGATGATGATAATCTCGGGCTCAGAATTTCCCCGCATGCGCAATGCTATGCTGTACCCTTGCAACTATGCCTGGCTTGGACCTGCTCCTTCTTGACTCTCCCGTCTAGGTGGCATTTGCTTCTGCGGTTTACGTCTCTTCTACACCTATCTAAGGAGACACTTGCTTTCGATATCTCATTCTTGACGAACAGGGTGGTGGATAATCAATGTCTGGAAACCTCGCCGGACCCGCCCTCGTCCTGAGGGCTGACACTCCTCCCGCCGACGAAAGAAGTACTTTCTATTACATCTCACATCTGAGATCTTAGGATCCTGACGAGCTTGCGCTGACCTTGTATAATCCCACCGCAGTCTTGTCATACCTTGCATCACCCTCACGCCCGTCTGAGGACGTCGATGACGAAGAGCAGGAAGAACCGCACCCAGGCGGCCTCGCCGAACTCGCTCGCGGGCGGTTCACTCCCGACGTCAACGAAAAAGGTGCTTTCTATTCCATCTCACATCCCAGGAGTTTTGGAATCTGACACGGTATACACCACTGCAGTCTTGCAGTACCTGGAATTTCTTCCACGCACGTCCGAGGACGAGCTCACTACACCTGCTTCACCGATATTTGGGGATCTTGTAAGCCGCCGATTCAGCCCTCCTGCTTCTGACCCTTTCGGCGATCAAGAAGAACCGAAGGGAGATTGGGGTGAGGGCGAGAGCGATACATCTAGTCTGAGCTATGGGGAGGTGCGCCCGGGCGGTTCCTGGTTGGAAGGAGGAGGGGCATTCAGTTTGGAACAGTGGGGCGCGCAGCAATTGCCGCGTCAAAGTGAAGATGGGAAGGGAGACCGCCTTCGCAGATATGAGTCCTACGAATCCTCTTTTGGAAACATCAGGCCGCTGCCGGATATAAATGCCCACTCTTCTCCTCCGCGCAGTGTGTGGTCTGCACATACTGTGGACGATGTGATGGATAAAGGAGAGGATGCGGAAGATGGGCTTGCGCAGCCAACTGACGATGTCATGGATTCGGGAGAGGACTCCGGGAAGGATCCGCAAGCAATCATGGAGGGAGATATGGAAGTACGTTTCATCTTATTCCCTCTTCTTCCATCCGAAATATTCTTGCAGTACAGTATCATAGCTGATGCCGTACCAACAGCCGGTGTCTGAGGCTGAGCTACTTGCGCTCCGAGTGTCAGCCAAAGAGCTCTCCCAATTCAATACAGAAATCTCGCCTTGGACCAATCCGCAACAATGGCATATCGCCAACATGGCGCATATACAGTCTATAGTGCAACCAGCAGGGACAGAAGAGCCCCTCAAAGGATACATTGCGCTTGATTGGTGTCGCCTGATGATATATCCTGTACGTATCATATCATTTTTACGATGGGATTTTTTCACTAATTCATGGTATGATATAGAGATTGGTTGCGTATATCTCCACTAAATTCATGGCTTTCTCACTGGCCGAGAAAAAGTACACTCCAATAACCAGCATTTTATTCTCTCCGCCTAATCAGTAGACCTGTTTCAAGGGTTTTCGATGCCACGATTGCAAAGTGGACTACCTGGCACGACATCAAGGTTATTGAATGTCATCAACAAATCAAGGAGGATCTCCAGAAGTTTTTTAGTCATCTAAGCCAGGCAAGTGTTTCGATTGTATGTGTTAGCATTCTCTGACCAAGACGTAGATTAACTACACTCTTCACGCGAGGGATGCGTTCGCGGAGCTGTTTGCCCTGGACGTTGTAGATCTATCTGCTCAGTTAACAATCCTTTTGATGGATACTGAGCGATACAAAACCCTTGTCACATGCTGTGACGATTCTGCGCAAAGCGTGCTAAACTTCCTTCAGGCAGTACGTTTTCCACTTCTAGATTTTTACATTCACGGAAATAATGTCAGTGACAGCGACTGGACTATCCCATAGATTATGAATTCAAGCCTCGCCACCTCTCAGCCCTCGTCAAACTTTCAGAGCACTCTCGACGGTACCCAGAGTGTTTGCTTCTCCAAGGCATTACTCTGCCAGCAGAGGCAGCGTCTGGTGGGAGTTTTGGAGATGTATACAGATGCAAGATGCAAGAACACGACTTTGCGGTCAAGGTACTGAAAGTATACATTAAGTCGGACATGAAAGAGATCCTAAAAGTGTGGCTAGCCCCTACTCACATCCATGTTATACTACTGATGATTCTCTTGCAGAGTTTTGCACGTGAAGCTGTTATATGGCGACAACTCTCCCATCCGAATGTCTTACCGTTTTACGGCGTTTTCCGCCTAGGAAGCCAATATGAGAGGCTATGTTTGGTGTGCCCTTGGATGAGCAACGGGAATCTGTCTGAATATTTGCACGGAATGTCCCCTCAACGCTACTGCGTTCCACTTGTAAGTTAATCTACCTTTCCTTTACCTGGGCAACGCCTGATGCTGTACTTGTCAGGCCCTCGACGTGGCAGAAGGCCTTACATATTTACACAGCCAGAACATTGTGCACGCCGACCTCAAATGCGTGAGATTGGTACTTAGTAGAATGGGATTTCCCTCTCACAATTTTACAGGCAAATATACTCGTTTCCCATGCTCTCAGGGCGTGTCTAGCGGACTTCGGACTCTCATTGGCCAAGGATACTGCATCTGTCAATTTCACTTCATCGTCAATGAGGACTCGGGGTACAGTCGGTACGCTGAACTGGACGGGGCCGGAGCTATTACCAGACCATGCGAACCCAGAGTCAACTGAGTATGAGAGAAGGCGACCTGATCAGGCCAGCGATGTTTATTCGCTTGCCATGGTATGTTATGAGGTAAATACTCCCAAAATATCACACACACTCTCAACTGATGGTTTGTAATATTACAGATATTCTCCGGTTGCGTTCCATTTAAAGGCAGAAAAGATCATCAAATAATCAATGCAATAAGTCGAGGCATGCGACCCAAGCGTCCCGTCGATTTGCGCTCGCAAACGCGTGGGCTAACAGATAGCATTTGGAAGATAATAGAAACATGCTGGCACCAATTCCCACAGCAGCGTTTCAGTGCCAGCCAGGCCGTTCAGCGTTTCCGTAGCCTACCAGGCCTCCCAGTAGATAAACGGCCTCTAGACGACTACAACATGCCAGCTGCCTTGCGGACCACGTACACGCAGGCCCAACATCCATTTGCGGTCCTCAAGTCGGATGTCGAGCAAGCTCATGATCAGGCCAAGGCCACGAACATCAATGGAATCAATATAGGTGACATCGATACATGGACGGTGCCCCTTACCCATCGGGAGAAACCCCTGCCTGCTCGTCCTTCTGAAACCAATGACAGCGTCTCTGTTCCCTCACAACGCCCAGAACCTGTGCAACACTCGAAAAAAATACGCAAGGGCCTGTGGAATAAGCGCGGGGACCACTTGACGAGCGATATGTGTGTAGTGTTTGCGCCTGCAAACCGGGAGTATCCACCGGAGCTGGAGAGCTATCCTGATGAGGGAGAAGGCTACTGGGATGCGATCACGAACCAGAATGTTCCATGGATAGAGGATAGGCCAGAATTCCCTCCTTCGTTGCCTCATCGTGGGCGACCACCAGCACAGCCATATGATACCGTGAGTCTTTGATTCATTCAAATTGATACAAAATGCTGAAGCCCCTTTGCTAGTTTGTGGTGTATACATATATTTGAATTGATGTCATTGGCGGGCGCTTCAGATCCACACGTCGCTCTTGATCTCTTGCGCCGTGCGGATGCGATAAATTCGCAAGTTAATATTGCAAGATGTTGACGCAAGGCCTGCTTCTAGCTAGGGATACAAAAAGTCGAATCTTCGCTTCTCTCATCACAAAAAATCCATTCTCGTATAGGCCACGACACCTATTACATGCTTTGAATGGATCGATTGTAGCAGTGAAAGGGTTGCATTGGACAGTATGAAATATCCAGTTCGTCTATGCTTTAAACTTAGCCTAAACATAATCTGCCATGAAGAGCGATCTACTGGACATGTAATAAATTAAGCTTGGAGGGCCGTTTGCGCTCTGTGAGACATAGAAAAACAAGTCATAGCTGGGCGCATCTAGAACGCTATAGATACACTCCTGAGAAATCTACTGACGGATTACGACCGGAGAATGCACATGTGACATGATTCACGAAGAATAAAGACCCAATTTTTGGCAGCTAGACTGACAGAAAATCCTCCACTCGCACCAGAGGCTCACGATCAGGGGAGCCTCCGAGTCGACTCAGGCTCGTTCTGATGCCGGGAAGCCAATACCCTTGCCACATCGCGCGGCAATTCCCCGACGATCCCGGAGTAGTCCAGTCGCAGCAGACTTGGGATGCGCTCTACAAGTTTGAGCAGCTCTGGGGCCTTGAGCGTGTAATTCGGCACTATCAGGGCACGCAGCGGCGCTTCGCTCCGCGCAAGCAGCGCGAGTAGCTGTTCGCGGGGCCACTCGCGATCCGCGACGTCCAGCACGACGTCGGCCAGCGCGGGGAGCGTCAGCGCCTGCAGGAGCGGGTCGGGGTCCGCATTCGTGCTGAGCGCAAATGAAATCAGGTGGGGCATCGTCACGTGCGCGCGCTGCTCGCCATCGTGGCACCCTCTGATATACCGCAGCGAGAGGCGCGTGAGCTGGCTGCACTGCGCAAAGACAGAAAAGCACTCGTTGTATGCGACGTAATCCTTCACGACGAGCTCCGTGAGTGCGTGCCATGGAAGCACCGTCAGGCGCATCTCGACGAGGTAGAGCATCGTCAGGCTGCGGAGGTTGACCGCGGTGGCTGAGACCACGGTGGGTTTCGGGTCGGCCGCGGCGATAAGCGTGAGTGTGGTCAGCTGAGGCAAGGGGCTGCCCAGCAGGCGTCCTTGCAGATCATGCGAGAGCGAGGTGTGCAGGGTATGGATCCGCGTAGTCAGCGGGAGGAGGCGTGCCACCGCGTGCTCGCGCGTCGCGCTTTGCAGCCCAACGAGCTTGATGTGCAGCGGCAAACTCCCCGCCTTGGCGACCCAGAACGCAAAGATCGCGTCGACGTGCGCACGCGTCATCCTATGCCCGTTCTTGGCGAAGGAGATCGAGTTCCATAGCCGTGTGGTGGACAGCGCGATGTCCCGCCACTCGCTGCACACGCGCCCCAAGAGCAGCGGCGGCTGTGCGGCGTCGATGGAGGCGAAGGCTCCTGGGCCCGGCGGCAGCGTGTGGATGAATATCTCGACCCACAACTCGTACGGGATGCGCCGGCGCGGAGCGAGGAGACCCTTGTGTGCACGCGCAGAGGCGTACAACGCGTCGCGCTCGCGACGGAGGGGCGTGAGGTGCTCTTCGAGCTGCCGGATCTGTGCGCTCAGGCGCGCAGCTTCGGCCTCTTGCACTGCGATGATCCTAAGTATGCGCGGCTGCTCCTCGGGGGTGGGCACGTAATTAATGCCAAAGCGGTTTTTGAATGGGGACCGAGTCTACAGTCAATACCGTGGTCAATGTGGGATCATCTTTGCAGTAACACTGGCTGTTGTCAATATGATACCTACTGGATCTGTGTAATAGCTTTCTAAGTATGCCATGGACGACTGATTGGCGAGCATATGGAGTCAGGCAAACTTTGCAAGCTACCATGAGGTTGACGTTTGTGGCGTGAGAAATCCCCACGCCTACATTCCACTGCGGAGATTAATCTGCCAGAGAATGCTGATTAGTAGGCTCGACTTCAGCTGATCTAGGGGATATCCACGATTGCGTGAGGAGAATAGCAACCATAACCAGTAGTTGCGGCATCACCGCCGGCCCTCACTTCCGTTTTTATTTCTCTTTATTCCCCCGTCATGTTGCGATACTATAGTACCGAAGTAGACGGGTGGCAAGCTGGTGGCAAACTTAGCTGATTAGATTGAGCTACAAGTCGCAAGAGATGTACTCACATCGAGCAGTGGATGACCAAACTTTGTTAGCGCTGTACATAAGGCTGATATTATGCTTGATACATGCTAACCTGGGCGCCACATCGATTTGGGGATTGTACTGATCATAAAAGACGGTGACAAGACCAACCACCTTGGAAATGGAAAATGAGCAATGGATGGTGTCTATTGGATACCTGTAGATCCTTGAGTGCATTGTGTCCTTGACGCACTCCATGCAACGGCGTGGAACCAAGAAGATGGTTTCTTACATCTAAGCTTTCAGATGTCATGTGCACGCTAGCTGACACCCTAATAGGCCAATTTAGCGGTCGCGTGGAGTGACGAGGAACCTTGGTATCCGGAAACGCGTTCATGTCACCAGGACCCCGGTAGTCCAATAGAAGAGGAAAAGATGAGAATCCCGGGCTCGCATTATAATTAAGCTTGACTGAACCGTGTGCCAAACTCATTCGCGAGAATCTCAGAAGGTAGCCATGGTAGGCTTTCGATGAGCAGAATTTGAATTTCCCAGATGCACATGGCCTTGCGCACTCGCGACCGCGATCGGGTTGTTTGTCTCTTCCAGGCTTCTTTCCTTCTCTTATAGCTTTACCGTAAAATCAGATAAGAATCAATAAATGGAAGACTGCTCCTTTCTTCTCGTACCGTGCCACGTGCAGAGTTTGGGTTGAAGCGCACGGTGATGAGTGCAGTCGGTCCAGGGCTGAGACATAGTGGATTTGGCTTGGAAGATATTTCGAGGTCTCCATTGTAGCAGAAAAATTTGTAAGAGTTACGCTCTGTTATTCGACATTCAACATTCCCGAAGACCCAAAAGAGCAGGTGTTGACCAAGAACTTCGAACAAGCGTTCAGATCGGCGGGATGTAGCTGCCCTGAGTATTTGGCGGAAAGGCTATCAGTAGTTGTGTTGTAAAAGTAAAAGGGCAGTACACTCCAGTACACCGGAGTCAACGAGGTTTGGAGAAGAAGACGAAAAAAGCCCCGGCCTAGATCATCAAGGCGACAGCTTCCATTAACGCCTCGTCCTCGACCATCATGGTGAATTCATCTCTCAACGGGATATGCTCAAGCTTTGCTATCATGGATGGGATTCTTCGCAGCGATCGAGATCCAGGAAAATACATTCAACCTGCTCGCGCATATCTATAAAGAACTGCATAGCCCGTGCTTCGCGTCCTTTCGCGCCCCTCATTTGGAGTTCGCGCCGTTCCGCACAGTTCTTGCCTATCCGCTATTTCACATTTTCTTGATACTATGGTCAACTGGAAATCCCCTGAAGAACTCGCGCGTGATGGAGGTGAGTAACTCTGTGCCGAAATGTATCGCCTGGATCGCTGACACGACTTGTGGGATGTAGCGGCATTTGCAAAGTTCATGCATGTCTTGCTAGGGCTTTACATGTTAGTCCATTGTCTTAAAGCCTTTCTTAAATTACAAATGACACGTTTATAACCAGATGGGAGTTTGCGACGTCCCTTGATTTCGACTGGCAGTTTCTTTCAGGGAGAAAGACATTTCGCTGGCCTCTAGTAAGTCAAGTCCTTTGAGTCTCTATTTCATCACTCATTTTTTGCTCTAGATTTTCTATTTTGCCGGGCGATACACGTTACTGTTTGCCTTGATTGGGATGTAAGGCTCTATTCTGCCACTCGAGCTTCACCCTGGCCTTACATGCTCCAGTGCCATAGCGCTCAACGTCGAAGCTGAGATAAACTGCCAAGCACTGTACACGTTCAATCAGGTAATTCAACCGGCTCGCTTGCTCACCCTACAGTTCTCACCATTTTCTCAGCTGTTCGGCAACGCATCCATCGGTCTTGCCAGTATCAATCTATCTCTGCGAACGTGAGCTCGCCTCACGATCGAACCCAAATATTTGACTCAAATTCTCTCTGTATAGCATGGCCGTTTGGTCGCAGAAGTGGTACATCGTTGTCCCCCTCGTCGCGATCATCATGGGGCAGTGGTCGCTCCTCATGCACGGCGTGCTCCTCACCGCGGAGTGGATCCCCGGCGTGGGCTGCGCGATCGTCGCCACAGATAGCCGCATCCTCGCGATATCGTTCATATATACGATGGTGTTCGACTTGCTGGTGCTCTGCATGACGGGCTGGAAGCTACTGTCTCCTGCTAACGCACGTTCGAGACTCGTCACCCTCATATTTAAAGATGGTTTGATCTTCTTCTTTATTGCGTGAGTGACAAGAGCTCGTGAGTGTGGACTAGAGCTAAAACTATATTCTATTAGGTTCCTATCGAATCTATTGGCAACGGTGGGTTGTATTTCATTGTGGGAAGATTAAATTTATCATGGATACTGCAGATATTCATGCTCATGGACCTCAATGGGGTAATGTCAATCATTGCGAACGTACCCGCGGCCATTGCCAGTACTGTAAGTTACGCTCCTCTCGCCGTATTTTACCTACTGATCAAGCACACAGATTGTCGCCTGCCGCGCTGTCCGTCGCCTCGCAAATTATTGCCCTTCAAATCCAGAGTTGTTTGGGTACGCTCCAGATATATCCATAATATGTTATACTTATATAGAACCGATAGTCCTGCCACTCACGCGTCCACACTTGCCTTCCACTCGGGCAACGCTGTCATCACGTCCAAGTCCGGAGCCCCTGTCGCTGGAGTTCACGTCCAGATGGAGACTTTCCAGAGCATGGATCGCTCTTTCGAGGGGCTGCCTAGTCCGATTGTCGACGAGCAGAAGCTGAGAGACATGGATTCCGAGAAGGCGAGTGAAAATGGCACCTGCGATATTGAGGCCCAAGTCATACGAGAGGATTTCAAGACGCCGCCGTATTAGGATGCGGGGCAAAGATCCGAGTGCATGACGATCCCTTCTTCGTTCTTTCTTTCTTCGCTTTTGTTTCCGAGGTGACACCCATCCTTGTTATTCTTATGTTTCCTTCCTCATTACGCGTTGTATTACACTGCCCGAGTTCTTGTTCCCTACCAACAGTATATCCATTCCATTGGCCTGCCATAATATACCGTTGTAGCTTTGACCTCCTGATTGCTGGCCCTGCAAGAAATGAGCACCGCGAATACTGCTTATCCTTTGCTATATGTAGTGAAAAGCGGACGCGGTTAAGGAACGTTTGCTATCTCAGCCCAATTGGCATGCTATTCTGAACTCCAATTTTAGTTGTTAGCAGCTTAACAGTATGCACTTGGCACGAAGTCGTCCACTCCTTTCGCCCGCCTTCATAGTCCGTGATCAGATCGACAAGATGATCTGGGAGTCAATTGCGTTATATTCGTTGAGAGTCGGCACTTTCATTAACTAATTCAAAAATAAGAACACGTCAACTCGGCTCGCCTGATACGTCCATGCCTCGGCTCCAATCCGGCGCACTTTGTTTTAATTTAGCGAGGTGCCGAATGCGGGGTGCCAGCTGGGACTAATAACAAGAGAATAGCCTGTGTTACAAGTCAATGGGTATTGCAAAGGCTAGCGGGTAATCCGTAACTGCTCGTACTCACGAGTATTCGGCAATTGAGCTGCGTTCATCATATCACTTGAATACCTACGGGGATGAACTTGACTCCGTCGACGGGATGCACGTGCGTGGAAATCGCACACGCTCGGCGCAGTCGCATCCTGCAGCGGCATACTATCGATACTGAATCTGAACGCCCAGCGGTCCTTAAAATGCTTCACTCAGGAAGCGGTCCATATGCAACGCGGTTCACCATGCCAATCGGTATATCATATAGTTCTGGTATAGCGTCAGGGTGGCCTTGAGCAACGTAAGGATTTGGATCAAAGGTCGAAGGGAAGTGGGCTCTTGAGTCTGATGTGTCGGTGTCAGTCTTGTCTCAGATTGAACAAAGTTATGGGCCTCACCAGTGATAGTACTCATGTCAGAGAATGACGGAGTGGCCGCAATAGCCAGTGCAAAATATGTGAAGTACGTCAAAAAGCATACTACAACGGAATAAGCAGGGATGAGCAATGCCCATTCTCTGCGCGAGACGTGTTAGTAGGGGCATTTAGTATGAATACATGTGCTAGAGCGGCTCACCTGGATGGGTACC
Source organism: Athelia sp. TMB (assembly GCA_014898675.1). Classification (NCBI taxonomy): domain Eukaryota; kingdom Fungi; phylum Basidiomycota; class Agaricomycetes; order Atheliales; family Atheliaceae; genus Athelia; species Athelia sp. TMB. The sequence goes on from JACXVL010000067.1 coordinate 83,212, forward strand.
AATCCACGCCAAGCCAGACAATATACTCATCGGGAAGAATAGCCCAAAGCAAGTACAGGACGAAGAGAATATACGTGGATGTCCAAGCAACAAAGCCGTAAAACTCGGGAGCACGGCTACGATGTTCAATGGGAAGCGGAGGAAAAGCTGCCACAGGAGAAGTCGGGGATGTAGGGTCCGTGCTGCCCATCCCTTTCATAGGGTTGTCGCAGAAGCTTGTAGGCGAGATCGATAGTCGCAGAAAAACTAAGCAACGTCAAGGCTGCTACTAACTCCGAGCGATCTCCTGTTACTAGTCACGTGGTGTCGTCACGCTATGCCTCACGTCAGTCTCACTCAATTAGTAGTATTACTGCAATACTTAGTACTAGTAGCCGATACTGAGCTCCTTGGTCAGTGAATTACTGATCCTTGTTGCTGAAAACTTGTTTCATGCTTTATATATGATTATATGGTCGCATAAACAGGTATATCACGGATTGCCAACACATCCAACGGTGTTCCATCCTCAAGATCTGACAGTCTGACAGTTCACACACGTTTCGGGATGAAAGTGAGGCCAATTGTCTGATAGTAGTCATGTTACACTATATCTAAAAATGATTCAACAAGGTCCTGCTCCCCTTGAGTTTTCAGTCCACTTTCTTCATCATCTGAGCTCGCGCCGCCTCGTGCGCCACCTCGGTCACCAAAATCAGGTCAAATTTCAACACCTTGAATGAGCCTCCCCTCAAAAATCCATGTTTTTTAGCTTTTTCTTTGTCATTGATATCTTCGTATTTCTGCGAAATTTTAGGTCAGCTACAAATAGACGACGGCACTAGTTGGGTGCGTACCACGACCAAAGACTTCTTCACACCGAAGACAGGGTCACTAGCCAGATATGAATCACCCTCTGGGTATAGAGCTGTGACGAGTGTATGGTATCCGGGAGCTTGAACCTTGAGGTGCAAGTGGTTTGGGCGCATGTTATGCCGCCCCATAACCTTCAACAAATCGCCCACGGGACCCTGCGGAAAACATGTTGAAGGAAATGGAGCGAAGGAGTATGAGCTGTAGAAAACTCACGTCTCCAGGAATTGGATAAGCAACTGGAACAACAGCTTTGAAGCTGTATTTCCCATCCTTATCTGTACGAAGACGGCCCCGACAGTCAGGACCATCGCGATCCGCCCTTTGTGTATCATAGTTCCCTGGATAACATTTCAAAGCGTTTAGATTATTATTAGTCACAGATATTGTTGTGGCCCTTACCGTGACTATCAGTCTCCCAGGTATCGATGAGAGCATTTGGTATCACCTCGCCCATGATGGAGCGAACGTGGCCCTCAACATAGAGATATTCACCGCTGCCTTCCGACGCAATAGATTCACCAGCGGCCACTATTCATTAAATAAGCAACGAATAAGGCAGCTGGAGCAGCGCTTACAGTCCGGAGCATCGTCCGTGAAGAAAGGCCCAAGAACGCTGCTGTCTGTTGCGCCACTAATAGGTGGGTTGTTTAGCGCATCCACAAGCGCCGAGGCGCCTAGAATATCAGAGAGAAGGATGAACTCCTGCCGAAGAGGAGTACAGGTCTGGCCAACTCGAGTCAAGTATTCAATAGTTTTCATCCATTCCTCGGTCGTAATGGATGTCTCTGATATGAATTGGTGTAGGTGGGTGATCAGGCTTTTAAAGATGAGGCTGACGCGGCTACAGAGCCAACACACATATTAGCATGAGGCCACCATCGTTATCGAGTAGGCATACAGATCTGAAATTTCATTGTTTAGCTTGAGAAGATTCGCTGTGATGATCTCGGGTCGGTCTGGATACTGTGAGCAGGGAATATCAGTGGATTAAGTAGGACGTGAGCAGTCTGGGAAAGCTAGTGGCATGGACAAACAGGCAGCTCCAGAGTGGATGGCGCGATGCCGTTCGATAACGCTTGTGATGACATGTTGAAAGTAATTGTACTGTGGGGAATAAGAGATGTGTTGCCAGTGCATATGCGTTGATTGCGGCTTAAGTATGCCAATGGGTCGTCACGTTATCAATTCTCGAGACTGAATGTGTTACCGCATCTAGTAGCTTTATTGGTAACTCGGGGTAAAGGTATTCCGCGAAGATCCTACCAGGGATAATATGTCCCAATCAAGGATTCTTCTTGACACAACATGGGGAGAAGGTGGGGTAGAATCCCGGCGCTATTGCATGAGTCTGGAATCTGAAGACCAGCAAATTCGTGTGTTACGCAAGCACATCGTCACTGCAGGCCACCCCATCAGCGCAGTATACGAGGATGCTCGCACTTCTGGTCCTCCATTGTATTGATCGGTCGTCGATACCCCATTTTCAGCATTGCCATTTCACGCTGGAGGAAAGACCCCTGTCCTTGAGAACTGCAACTTTTGCACGACACGACGCACGTGCTCTTCTATCTACGCTCGAAAAGCAAACTGGATTGTGCGGTGGCCACGTCATATCGAGGTTCAGATGGTAAGAGGGGGGGGGAGTGAGCATCAGCAGGACTGAAATTGGGCCCAAAGAAAGGTTTGGTTTGTTGCACCAGGAAGTCCTTACCGGATACTGCATTTTCAGCATTCTCAACCCTCACTCTGGAGATGCGACTCGGTCGCTTGCACCGCCAAAAGACGCGACTGAAACTTTTTTTGAGACTCCTGTAATATATTAGATCTGCTCCATTGCATATTCAATCTGCGCACCCATCTTCTGACGATACAATGCGAATTGTGCCTCGAGTACGAGGCAAGGAAGCGTAGTCGCTACCAGTGCTTGTATCTTGATTTATTTTTCTTCAAAACAGGCTCCCTGTTGATTTGAAGGCAGTTAGAGTAGTCATCGCATAGGCCAGGAGCGGGAGATGGGACAGGCATTGGTAAGAAGATGAGGGCACTGCGGCCGAAATAGTAGTCACTGGTGATGAACGTTGAACATTGATATTTTAGGCCAGGTCATCACCGATATGGTGACGGCAACGCATAGGTCGTAATGTATACATACTTAAACTAGAGAATATCATTATAAGTACATACTGTTCACTCTTGCGGAACCCAATTCTTCAATAGGTCATGAAACCTCCCAGCTGTTTTCAACGCCTTTAAGATAACCTGCATATCTTGCCTGTTAGCTGGTATGTGGTCTAATGTGAAGGTTTTTCCATCCCTCTCGCGCCTATATACTTCACCCGTGATGCATTTAATCACAGCGCGCACCTCATCTTCTCCGTATTCTCTCTCGAATTGCGCACGAACCGCATCCATAGGGATCTTCTTTCTCAACAGAGCGGGTTCCAGAACCATCAACATATATGCGAGCGAATCCGGATCCGCCTCGGCACCATTCCATAGGAGTCGGCGTCGGTAACCAAGAAATGCTATGCATTGGCTAAAATCCTCGAAATGCACGAGATACGGAACGCGGGGATCGTCGATTTGACCCCAGAGCACGTAATCTGCGGTCGGGTGCGTGTAAAGCAAGTGTAACTGCTTCTCGAGAGCCGGAAGGCACAGCCCATCGGAGGGTTCTGGAATCTGCGATGCTGAGAATACATCAGAGAAAAGAGAGAAACATTTTACAAATAAACACTAACAATGGTTGGGTCCTAATATATCTGGGGTCTGGGGTTTAGTATACCGGGAATTGATCCAGCTCTCTTTTCCCAGAGGAAGAACGGTGATAGATGAGGTAACGGTATCTTCTGGCCAACTCAAGAACACCGTCAAGTCCTTTTTTGGCCCAACCTACAGTTCATATCATAAACTTGCAGTTGTCGATGAGTCGGAACGAAGTGCCTACCTGGCATGCCATGGGCTGCGTCTTCTTGCCCTGGAGACCGGGATTATAGTTTTGCAACTCCGCTGAAAACCGGCCCTTTCTCTGAAATAGAACAAGCATCTTATCGATCTCTTCTGTGGATACTTCCGGCGCCGCAGGAGGATGCCCGCTATCCAGTGCTTTCATGATATTCTCAAATGATGTCCCGTATTCTCTTCTTAACTGTCTTTGTAGAAGCTGTATCTTGGAGACCTGCCGATCCATCACGCGGTAGACGTAGAAGAGCGCAGATTCATCACCACTGGCCATGCACCTATTGCGCATGATGTTAAATACGGTGGCACCTTGGAGTTCATCGAGGGTGATGCCGAACTCGTCTTCATCTGTTAAAGCAATGTAGTCCCTGTCGGGGAGTCAGTCAGGTGAGAATCATGTGCTCGTGGAACTCACTTGTCTGGAAATCGATTCAGGATGCTGATCTGTTTGAGAAGATGGGCACTCCGACGATAACCCGGCACGGGGGGAGGTATGTCTTCCCGTGCTGTCAGTTGTTCAGGAGTATACACAGGAATCGAGTCCTGGAATACAGAGGTAACATCTGCAGATAAGTGAGCATGCGATCCACATTGCCGCGAAGATTGAAAGAATTATGCACCAATCTGCTTGCCACAACTGAGTTTGTGCAATTTCCACGATTGTCTTTGGCAATCCTGTCGCAAAATGTGAGAGAAAATTGGTAACAAGGTATGGTTTGGGATGTACTTTATTGCAATAGCGCACTTCGCGTCCTACACGCTTACACGGGGGACAGACAGACATTTTGCCTTGTGACTTGTCTTCTTCTTTGTAGCAGTTTTCGCAGAAGAGCTTCATATTTTTCCGCTGTGCCGCTTCGTCTTTTATCCATCGCTTCGTCTTTGTCTCATCTCCATTCATGAAAAGGTTAACCATCGGCTCAAACCCGGCCAATGTTGGCTTAGTCGTAGAGTGTTCGTGGACGAAGGTCTTGAACTCTACTTTCTTGCCAGCGTACTCTGCGATAACCAGGCTGCAATACGTTCCTGTGGAAAATGAGCGATAGATGAAGCTAATTTAGATAGTTATAACAAACCGATATGGTCTGTGCGCATGACTCGATGAAAGTCGAGCCATGCCTTCTGTGCAGGACCGCATTGTTCATTCCAGCCGATGATCTCGTCATACCTGGGCTGCTCCAAAATGAGCGGCTGTATTGGCGGCTTGTCGTTGTTGTCAAGCATGAATCTCATCAACAAGTCAAGGAAGCCTTGGCCTCTGTTTTTGACCAGCTCACCCCAACAAAGCTCAGGACAGTTTAGCTTTTGAGGTCCGCGCAACGTAAGCCCCGCGCTTCCTGGACCTTCCTGCTCCTTGAATGCGGTCAAAAGGTGTTTCTCCCGTTGTGCGTTGCTCAGTGCGGTCCATTTTGTCTCGAAATCGTAATCGGCAAGCAACATCGTCACGTTCCTGGAGAGTTTGTGGTGGCTGGTGCATGCAAATCGACGGAACGCCACCATCTCTTGAAGTACGTTTTCGTTTGTAAGAGGTATGAAGTAGTCTTCTTCCTGTTCTCTTTCCATATCATAAGGGAGTGGCTTGGAGAGATCGAAGCGGTCTTTGCAGATCTTGTCGGTCTCAGAGATCCATTCCTTGGTATGGGTCACCGGGTTTGGAAGATTGTTCGGGAAGAGTTTCTCCCATAGAGGCCTATGGGTTTGAGAGCTGTTTTGGCTAATGCGGCGTGACATTTGTCACCACAGCCCGTTGGGATGATGGAGGAGCAGAGGGTAGGGATGCCTGCGGAAAATTGAAATGGGTGCCTACCTGTAAACGATCGCGGATGCTATTGCGTAACTGGATAACCACTGGCACTCCCATGAACACTCTGTGAAATTCTTTGTCCATGTATGCCCATAGTAGCCATATACCTCAGCCCCCTCACAGTGCTGGCCTCAAATATCAAGGTGTTTTCTATCCTTGACTAATTTTGGCTGATTTCTGATACCCATGCGATTGCTAGGTCTTCGCGCAAGCATTGACCCTAGCCAGGTCCCCTCACTCATAGATGCGATCGAAGCCGACAGGGAGCAATGGGAGGGTCAAGAGTTTATGACATTGCCTGGCCAGCACGTACCCATGTCAACCACGGACTTCGTAGCCATCGATCAAGGTGCGTTCGTGGCGCTTGTGACCGACTCTTGTATTTCTGACACTTCGAACAGGCAACTCGTCTCCTAAGTTCGTTCGTGTGACTACATGGAATATACCCAGCACCTCCCAGCTTGCTGCCGAGTGTGACATTCCTCTGGCAGCTGTGTTCCAACCATTCGCAGACCTTGATCTGCACGAGGAGCAAGTGCCATTGGTAGACTCTGGGAGCACTGGTCCAGCGCGATGCGCCAAATGTAGAGGCTACATTAACGCGTGGTGTACATGGGTTGCTGGAGGAATGAAGTGGAAGTGTAATTTGTGCAGCCATGAGACAGAAGGTACGGGCTCGATGCAGCATTTCATACATGCCAGTATTCTCACCTCTACGCAGTTGTCTCGGAATACTTCTCCAATCTAGACGCGAATTTAATGCGTTTGGATCATCAGCAACATCCAGAGCTGCAAAGAGGTACTGTCGACTTCATCGTCCCCGAAGAGTACTGGGCCAATCCACCTCCTCTTTCCTTAACACCATCCTATATTCCTGCTGAACCTCCCTCCTCCTTACCTCGCAAACCGCAGCCAATGATCTATCTTTTTGCGTTTGACGTCTCAGGCGAGGCTATCCGATCTGGGCTTTTACAGAGTGCCTGTGATTCGTTACTGGACATACTATATGGCGCCACGGCTTGCTTCCCGGCTGAATGTCTGCTTGCCATACTGACCTACGACCAAAATTTACATTTCTATAATTTATCCGTAAGTCCTTTCGTCCAATCCTACTGATTGTCTTGACTGTGCTCAAAAATGCCTCAGGCGAATTTAGACCAAGCTCCCATGATGGTTGTCTCTGACCTAGAAGAGATCTTTGTACCCTTGCGCGAGGGCCTTTTTGTCGATGCGCATGCTTCAAGGTAATCTAACACATGCTATAACACCGCTTTCTCTAACGGACCGCAGGACTGTCATTGAGCACCTATTGAGTGCACTTCCACAACGGCACGAGGCAACCACATGCTATGAAGCCAGTCTTGGCGCCGCCGTCCGTGCAGGTCTCGCGATGCTTGTGCGCTAACTCATCTAATCGATTACAATATATACTGATTGCGTATGGCCTTCAGGCGGGCCGCGGAGGTCAAGTCGTTGCATTTCAAAGCACATTGCCAACCTTTGGGCCTGGGGCCCTTAAACCGCGCGCGGATGAGTCTGCACTCTATGGTACCGACAAAGAAAAGCAGCTTTACCTGCCGAGTGACGGCACCTGGCAGCTTATGGGCGAGGAATGTGCGGAGGAAGGTGTGGGAGTCAGTATGTTTATGGGCCAGAGCAAGCCCATCGACGTCGCCTCGATAGGTATGCTATGGGCTAATATCTCCGGATGATATGCTCAATCCATCTATTAGGTGTTGTTTGCTCGTTGACAGGGGGAGAGATATTCTTCCATCCTAGATTCAACCGAAATGAGGACGCGGTCGTCTTGGACTCGCAATTAAAGCGGCTGGTATCTCGAAAGACTGTGTTCGACTGTATGGTACGAATACGTTGCTCTCATGGTTCTGCTTTTCTCCTTCTCGTTCATCCACTTTCGCTTACCGACGACTTTCATAGGCCTACGCATCGGTGCACATTATGGCAATTTCTATCAAAAGTCATCCACCGACTTGGAACTGGGAGTGTTAGACGCTGATAAAGCTATTTCCGTGGGCTTGGAGCATTCACGTGCCCTCGATGATCGATCATACGCATATCTGCAGTGCGCAGTTCTTTACACGTCGCTATCTGGCCAAAGGAGGGTACGGACTTGCAACTTGGCTATACAAGTCGCATCCCTAGCTGGCAACGTGTTTCGGTTTGCTGACATGGATACTGTTGTCTGTCACCTTACCCGTGAAGGCGAGCTTTTCGAGTCTTAATCGTAAATGTGGACTCATTCGAGGCTTTATAGCGTTAACATTTAGGACTACTAAGATGATGGACCACATTCGTGAAGATCTTACCGAAAAATGTTCTGCGATCCTTTTGGGTTACAGACGCAACTGCGCCGCATCAACAGCGCATACTCAAGTAGGCACAGCAATTTTGTACCTGAGGGGCCCTTACACAACTGGTTTCGTGCAGCTTGTTATCCCAGAGGCTTTTAGAGCCCTCCCTTTATATATACTAGCCTTGATTAAATCCAAGCCTTTGAAGGGTGAGTTAAATTTCGAGTTTTAAAAGTCACACTAAAGACTCTCAGGGCGAAACGTCACGGCGGATGTCCGCAACTATTACGCGCACAAACTCCTTTCAACGAGCGTTCGGACGACGGTTCAACATCTTTATCCACCGCTTTTGGCACTGCATGATCTCGATGATAGCATTGCCCTGCCTGACTCTTCGACAGGGCGTCTGAGTCTCCCTGCTCTCATGCGGAATAGCTACAGGTATATGGCTTCAAACGGCATGTATCTCATAGGCAAGTGCTCCATCTTTTCCTCTGTTCTCTTGAATAACTCGCGTACAAATCAGACAATGGAGAAACAATGATCTTCTGGATAGGGGCCAGCGCTTCCCCCCAGTTGCTCATTGATCTTTTCGGAGCAGAAGACATTTCTAACATCAATACACGTATGGTCGGTCTTTATGAACACCCTATGTTCCAGAGACATTCATAATCGAATCCATCGCAGACGCAATTGCCGGTGTTAGAATCCAGGCTTTCCACTCAAGTGCGGAATATCTTGGCCTATCGTCACACACAACGTGGACGATCGCCTAAGCTACTTATTACACGCCAGGATCTCGACGGCTACGAGATCGAGTTCAGCGATATGTTGGTTGAAGATCAAAACAATGCTGCACTGTCCTATCATGACTGTAAGTGTTAATATGCTCATATCTGGCGTTATTGATGGGCCTGGCTATAGATTTATCCTTGGTTCACAAGCAGATAAGCACAGCTGTGAGTGCCTCCAATCATCGCAAAATACATCCCATTTTAAGTTTCTCTATAGCTTAAGCACGGAGGTTCCATATCACCAGGTATCACTATGCGTGCACCTTGGTGACGATGAAGGGGATCGGAGACAGCTGTAGTTGTATGTCGTCAATTTCCCATTGTGTATTGCATAGCCGCCAGATCAATGAACGTTGATGGTATTCCTCTGCATGCACAAAAATAGGGTACATAGAATGGGAGGGTAATAAAAGGAGAGTAAATTGTTGAATAGAGTCATTACGGACGATAGGAGCCAGCAGTAGATGTAAATTGAACTAGCAGAACGAATCAGGAAATAAAAGGAGTGTGAGGTTGGGATGTCTATCGATCGTGCGCCCCTGCAGTAGTAGCGCTGAGTGTGGTTTTGGTGGACCGTCGTGAACCAAACCGAAGTTTCCCACCAAATAAGCTGTTGCCCTCGTGGGAGTGAGTGCTTCCGCTGCGCGAGCGGAAAGACCAGGCTGGTGAAGCAGGTCGTGGGGGATCGGGCTGGCGAACGTCCAGATGGGAATCACCGTTTTGGGGGTGATCGTGGTTGTGGAGATGGTGATGGTGATGACCCACCGTGTGACGGCCATCACAGCAGGCACGAACATTCTCAAGACCCTCGAAGCCGTCGTCCGACATGCCTCCGCCATTGAGCTCGAAATCAAGATCTCCTTCGCCAGACCCAGACGGGACATGTTCGAACGATCTCCCAGGGCTGTATGGACTCTCGGGTCCATACCGAAGATACTCTGCAGCAGGAGTACCGGAGCGCTTGCCGACAGATCCGACTACTGAAACATTAGTTCGGCTGTGCTGGCCACGAGGAGTGGTATTCCACGCAAGCTCGTTTCGGGTACTGCGAACGCTGCGCTGACTTTTTGGGCTAGGCGTTACAGGTGGCCGATCCATAGCACCGAAATCTCCGTTTGCTCCCGAAATAGGACTGGTTGGCATGACCGTAGTGTCGCCAGGGGCCGCTGCTACCGTGTTTGGGCGAGAAAGGAGATATTTCAAGGCCTAAAGACTGTCATCAGGACGATAACGCAGCCATACTGCAATGTACATACATTCAACCAAATATCATGTCGCTCTTTCGTAGGTGCGGTGATTTTCATCTCCCTCTGAGCTGTGGTCACGACGACGCTGTACTGGTAGAGGCCGGGAGGCATAGGGTTGGGGTCGAGGACAGATCGAACACCCTCGATGTACGCTGAGATGGAGTTGATGAGTAAGCATCCAGCTTTGATTTCAATGGTTGCAACTTACCACTTTTAGCGCTAGATTCGGACACATTGGATGACCCAGGATCTGCCGAGCTCCAGTAGAGAGTCTTAGTGTATGGGTGCACCCAGAAGAAACGCTTGTGTCTCCGTTCACCGTGGCCTTTGCCGATAGCCCGTCGGGTGTACTTGTACAGGAATTCGCCAATCATGGTTTGAGTGATGGCATGGATGACAGTGGGGTCTGTGGATGCGCCCGCAGGGCCTTGCATTGATTGTTCAGATTCCAAGTCTCTGCCAGGTGTCGCGGGGGTAGTCCCAGCAGTCTGAGTACGGGGTGCAAATAGCTGATGGTCAGAAGAAATTGAAGAACGCGGTGATGCTATGCTTCGGTCTGCGCTATTGGTGAGAATAGGTTTCAGTTATAAAGATAATAAACGCATACCACTGTGAGTGAGGGCCTGCGCGTAGGCGGCAGCATTGGCCGCTGACCGGAAGCTGCTGGTGGATGGCAGCTGCCTGAGACCCTGCTGTGAAGGAGGCATGCTTGAACCATGCTGACGCCCAAGGTAACTGGGACGGCCCCCAGGGACAGTCAGTACGGAGCCCAAAGGCGTAGTGGCCCGTTGAATGAGCTCAGCCGGAGGTGGAGATAGCGGACGCGGGGGTGGCATGTCCATTTGCTTCCTCTCAGGAATAAATGCGGGAGGCTGCATACTGTTGGAAGGCGGGGGTTGGCGGGGCGGGGGCGGGAGGGCCATCATAGGTGGCCTCGACCTATCCACGGTCAGCGGGCCAGATTGTGCTCTAGATCTTGGCGTGTCATCCTTCGAGGAAATGGCAGACTCGATGGATTGTCTTCTATCAGAGTACGAGGTCCGTGACCGACTTAGCGAGCCAAATGTAGCTCCAGAGTCCCGGGGCACCACAGGGGAGGGCGCACTGACCGGCAGAGAGGCTGATGTCGGCCCGCCAGAGGGAGGAGGGGAGACATATTGAAACTGTTGACCAGTCGAACCAGCCTTGTAGAGGCCGAAGCCTCCCGGCGAGGGTGGGAGGGATGTTGAAGCGGCGCTTGGAGTAATAGCCTGCACAGGCACAGGCACAGGCAATGCATTTGCCGCGGCTACCACAGAGACTGGAAGCGGTGGGTTCCATTCGTCAGTTTGAATGGACGTCTCCTTCACCTCGGGCTTCGGGGCTTCCACGTGGACAACCTCCGTAACGACTTCACGAACGACTTCCCGAACAATCTCAACGCGCGGAGCTGGCTCGGGAGCCTCAGCTGAGATCCCCTTCTCCTCGTACACAACAACAGGGGTCAGAACCTGGACCCCCTGGCCGCTCGCGATAGAATACGGTTGGTGGGCTATCCGGAGGCTGTCGTCCTCGTCACTTGAAAAGTCGTTATCCGACATAGTCATAACCGAATGGAAATCATCCCGTGAGCCTGAAGGTGTTGTGCCGAACACACTTTGCCGCGCGTCTGTGTATCCCTCTCCATCAGTGTCCGTTGCCGGCTCTGTCTCAGCACCAGTCTCAGTGACCTCGCCATCGTCTTCGTCGTCCAGTGAGGCAGCGAGGAAGGCGCGCCCCATAGACCGCGTGATGGTGTTGTCTGCGGTGTCTGCGTGTGACCAATCTCGGCTGGTGATATTATCGTAGGCAATCCCCGACCCGTCCGACTCTGCCACCTCATCCACGGTCTGGATATCGATTTCAGAGCTCTTGATGGTGGGTGTTTGCGCCCCAGCATCTACTCTGATCGGAGTCACCTCCGCATCCGTGTTGACACTGGAAGAGATAAATATAGGTGGAACAACGACAGGTTCCTCATCTGTCTGGCAAGACATCTCGCTCGTTTCCGCACGAGGAACAACTACTTGTGGTGATGTCGCAGTAGGAACGAGCACTGGTATTGGTGTGGGGTTGAGTATAGGTTCTGGAACGAAGTCGGCTTGGACAGCCATGTCGCTCATGGCGGGAGTGACATGAATTGGTGGTGTGGGCAGAGGCAGTTCCGGGAACTCGGTTTGGCATTCGAAGTCCAGGTACTCCTTCTCGGTAACTGGCTCGCCATAGATGGGTCCTTCAGCATCTGGCGAATGAAGTAGGTGATCAACTTCTGCACCTGCCATCATCCCGAGTCCAAGTTCAGCAGCCAAAGCCTCAGGCTGACCAACAAGAGATGAGGGTCGGCTGTCTTGGTATGCATGACCACCTCTGCTCTTCCTGGGTCCACCACCACGCACAGATCGGGTACGAGCACCACGAGCAGTAATAGACTGCCGGAGAGGTGAGCTGCCGTGAGGCAAAGCAGTAGGTGCGGGTTTACGCAATATGTTGGCGAATGCAGGATCCATGCCGTCGACGCTGACACGGTTGGATGGGGGCTCCAAGACATTGTTACTTTCCTCGAAATCCTCTTCCTCCGGCACCTGAGGCGTACTGTCCTCATCCTCCTCATCCTGGAAGCGAGCGGGAACAGCGGGAACTGGGGGAAGAGGCGAAGCTGTAAGATCATCTTGATCATATGAACCGTACTCTGAAGCTGGACTATGCAGCGCCCGACCAAACCGCTCGGCAAGTGTCAGTCCACCACGGCCTCGGCCACGACCTCTTCCTCCTTGTCCGCGACCTCTTCCGTGACCAACCCGATAGGGTGTCACCTTCCTCTTCGGACGCTCATCATCATCCACATCCTCGTAGTCGCCTTCAAGATCTTTTTCGGGTTCCTCAGATTCCTCAAGGTCGGCTGCATCGAATCCGGGGCTGGCTTCCAACTTCTTGCGGTAATCCATCCTGAGCTCCTTCTCTCGCCTCAACGTCCCTTTTAAAGTATTGATTGTACGCTGGGCGTGTGCCAGTCGTTGTTGCAAAGCCTCCATCTCGTTATTGGGGTGACTAGGAGCCAAGAACGGCTTGGAGGGCGAGGGATCCGGACTGAGGTCCCCGTACTCATCAAGTCCTTCGCCGAAGTCGGGGAATAAACTGTCCATCTTCCGCCGGTTGGTAGACGCGCCGTGCGTCCCAGTAAATACGTCCTCGTCTTGTTCAGTCCCCGCCGGGGTGAGGTAATCACGATCTACATCGCCATTCGGTGTGCTGGGGGAACCGAATCGCAATGGGTGCTTTGCTGCTCGAGCGAGGTCTGCCTTGGTCCGATCGAGAGTCTGTTGGAGGTCCGCCTTGTCGCGCTGCAGTACCGCGGCAGCCTTGCGTGCCTGGGCAAAGTCGGTCTCGTGTTTGATTTTCAACTCCTCGAGGGCGCCTTTCACGCGTTCAGAGTCGTTCTTGTGCGTATCGGCGGCGGTGAGGGCTGAAGCGAGGGACTTTGTGAGGCGTTTGTGTTCCGTTTCCAGACGCGAGGCAGAAGATTGGGAGTCGGTCAGCTGCGTGCGCAATTCCTGCAGGGTAACTTCAAGGTTCCAGTTCTCTTCTTTGAACTTGTCTGTTATTTGGGTGAGGAGTCAGTGGCTGACAGGATGGATACATGGCACTACACATACCAGCACTTTGCTCCTGTTGCCGGAGCGCTGTGCGAAGAGCCTCTACGGACTTCTCTAGATCTTCTTTTTCCTCCTTCATGTCCTGGATGGCCTTGTCGCGCTCAGCGAGCAGACTTTGAAGGCGCCGAACTTCAGTAAGAAGACCGCTTCCGATTTCAAATGCAAATTCTAATGCCGTTGAGATAAGTAGCGGCCATGTAGGATGCTCGGTGGCACGTACCGACATCGTCGGCACGATGTGCTGCATTCTTGGCCCGACGCGACTGGGCAGCCGAAGAACCCGCTGCCTTATTACGTTCCGGTTCTTCGCGGGGCAATTCTATAGGCTCATTGGCTAGCGACGGTGCCCTTGAGCGCTATAAAGTATATGTGGGTTAGACGTTGCTTGGTTTGCTCAAAACATCACAGAAGGGGGAGAAGATGAAGAATGTTCAAAATGCCAGTGATTCTAAGTCGCGTGTTTTACGCGACCTCATTGCGCAGTAGAGTCTCGAGACAATGAATTGCAAGGCCAGCTCACCTTGTTTCCAAATGCGCTCGATAGTTGCGCGTTCTCCGCGTCCCACGCTCTGATCGTCTCCGCGAGCTCCCTGTACTTCGCCGTTGCCTCCGTGTCCAATTCTTCATCATCACCCTTGTCCATGTCCGCCTCTTGCAACTGCCTGATGCGCTCCTCAAGTTCCATCTGCTGCGCTAGCACTCTCTGGCCAAGTGTTCCAGCTTGCTGCAATTGCTTCTCCTTCGAGTCCAGGAGGTTCTGCAGATGGTACTTCATGTCGCCAGTAGAGGAGCCTGACCCAACATTGGCAGTAAAGTCGGGCATAGGTATTGTTGGGCCATCAGAGAACGTGCCCATCGTCGTCGTCCGTTCAATTTATGGGGATTGCGTCCCGAGCGACCAGAAACAGACGCTTGAGCAACCTTACGACGGCGTGAAAGTATACTGGGATGTTGAAATGAGTTGTAAAGCCCGCGCCCAGACGCGTGTTTGTGATTTACCCACGGCTATTGCCACTTTCGCATATACCCCTGATTAGATGTTCAAGCTGAGAATTGTAATTACTGAGCGTGAATGGCAGAAAGGTTCTCTTATCGCAGAGTTAAAATGAAGTATTTCGAAGAGAGGAGACTCACTGATCAGAGAAAATTTGTTGTGAGCTCACATTTCTTGACAGTCCAGCCAACGAGGGCTTGATGAATCATGGGCGTCCAAGTGGCACTGGCAGAACTCCAGAGTGGCGTCTATTGGGAACCGAATGAAAATACGCCTGGAAATCGGTTCTCACAGCTTATAACACAAAACAATATGTATGTTGTGAAAAAAATTTGTAATTTTGATTCATTTGTATATATATATATTCAATTAACAGATTACAAGAGTATTTGGGTTGGATAACTCGCTCATCCAGCGCCGATACTTTATTCACATTAGAGGCTGAGCGTATCTGCAGAGTGTTTTTTCGGATGCTCCCAACCAATCGGACTGCCAGCACATAAGCAAAATTTTCTTTTGCGTCTGATATATATCAGTGCATCTTAGACTGATTAGACTTCAGATATCATCATCGGAAATCGCGTCACACTGTCCACGAGCATATAGTCTTTGAAGTTTGTTGGCCTTGCAGTAGCCCCCTATTTTTGACAGCAAGGAGATATAGATCTTCCTCGCTAACCGTCGTGACCAAGTTTTAACAGAATTCCACTCGCTTGCTTGTGATCATCAAGCCTTGTAGTAGCCGGCTCCAGCCCGAGTAACTTAAATGCGTCAGAAAGAGCTGTGAACACGTAGATTTTAGGCACCATCCCATCACATAATGTTTGTTGGAGCGCGTTCGTTGCCGTACATCGTCAGTGACTCTCCGCACTTCCAAGTTCCGTTCCATAAATTAACACCTGGACGGATACTGTTTTTCTGCTTTTCAAGACAGATGCCAGTGAATCGGTTTAGGAAATATGGTGGTGAGTGTTTATTTTGATTCTTGGCGCAAAGTTGGCGACGTTGTGGTGGCGGCACACTTGATCATGTGATTGGGATTTGCAACCCTTAGAACCAACTTCAATAGAACCCTTCCACTTCCTCTCCAACTTGAATGACTCTATGCCAGCAACGATTTCATCTTCCAAAGGCATGCAATCTACGAGGCCAGCGTGGTGCGCGTTTACGTGTCCGTCTTGTACCCGAAAGCCAGCCGCCTCAGGGTCATGTCTCACGAGTACTTGGATAGGACTTTGTCATTCCGGTGTGCCAGTCACGGCACTTGTGATTGGCCGTGCGATGCTTAAGTGCTTCAAAAATGTGGACCCGGAACGCTGGCGGCATCACCTATTCGCTAAGGCTTTGGTGGCGACGCAACAACTCGCTATGTGGGTCTGTTATGAATCCGTAAAAATATGGATATATCGAGTGCGCGTAGATAGATCAAATAGACGATCTGAACCGTGAGAAAGTGAGTCGGAGTGGTGGCTAGGATGAATATTGGTGTATCCTATGGATATACGCGCTGATTCTGGGCTTCGAGAGTGCTTATGAGATATAGCTATGTCACACTATCTTACTGAGCTTTCGTTTTAGCTACTTGTGGCCTTCAGTCTTCGGGTGCTCGCTTTGCAGAAAGCTACTGATCGAGAGCGCGCAGCGTCTGGCGATGAGTGTCCGAAGTAAAGTCGTGCAGAGCGAGTCTATACACGAGTATGAAGGAGATAAGTGATAAAATGATCACGCAGTGGTTAAGGATGAAAAAGGCTCATATTCCGAGGCTGCTGCTGCAGGTATTTAACTATTCTAGTGATCCTAGCTAATGGATCCGTTGGGCAGCGTTTCGGTACGCGTTAGCAGTCTCAGGTAGCTAATAGAATGTCGTAGAAATGAATAGATGGTTCGATAAAGGTCCGCAAACGCGTAGCACGATGCAAGCACGATGCTTTGTTCTCGAACAGATCACGTGCGCATTGCCACATCACATCTCTTGCTCTCGATCGTGGCGGATGCGTGAAGATTTGTAATACAAAATAACTACTGAAGATAGCTATTAGCTAATATATATATAGATTCCTAACAGGGTCCCCATATCTTTGAGATGAATTAACCGTCACTCGCTTAGAAAAGTTGAAGTTCGTCGCATTCAAAGCCTCTCATCCAATTGTCCAGCGTCATTCCACAGATGAGTTCTTTCACGGCCGATTTGAGCTCTTTCAGGGCGGCCCTCAATCCTACAAGCTTTCTCTTTAAACCTTTCAAGCTAAACCCGTCGCGTCCACGACGAATGCTGTGAATATGCTGGTCCGCGCGGAAGAGCGCAGGAAACAGTCGATGCTCTGCTCGTCAGAGGCTCAGAGCAACTTCCTTGAGCCTTAGAAGCGGTCGAGAGATCGGAGATTAGGTTAGATCATTGACCACTTGCTGCTACTAGCGAGGCATAAACACTATACAAACGGGACCCCACTTCACGACTTGTTGCCTGAATCTCAGCGATCTGGTGCACAGGGACCCTGGATAAGTACTAGTACTGCTCTGGCCACTAGACCTGCGGATTGCGGCGATATAATACATTGGCGGACGCGATAGTAAGGGGTAACAAGTGCTATACAGGCAATCATCATCTAATACTCAACACGCTTGATCCGGCTAATTCCACCTGAGAGGAACATTAACACCCCATGACCAGACACGCGTTTCATTTCACTCCCGCGAAGCTTTTCAAAGTTTGGTAAAACGTGGGGTGTACAGTTGATGGTGATAGTAGCCCGCTAAAATAGCTCACTGGAAACAGCGAACACTCATGTATAGGAAGATGGAAGCGTAAGTACAATGATAGCAAAATTTGAAGACAGATATTCAAGAGGCATAGCGAGTGTAAAAAAAAACGTTACACGGTACATGAGATAGCGAGAGCATAGACAACTTTGTGAAAGCAAATGGAAAGCGATGAAAGCGTGTGTAAGCAAGAAAATCTGGGCGGCTACTGGTAACATAAAAGATTTTCAAAGTCAACGAGGCGACGGCCAGCAACAAAGTACACAATATCACTGCTGTGATTCCTGCTGTGGCTCGGATATTGATCAGCAAACGAGTAACCATCGAGATGCAATAAACCCACCCAACTTCGGTGATATTCATCATCGTATTCCTCAACCTTGGGCGACGATGAGCGGGCAGGATAAACTCTAGAGGAAGGACCCGCGACGGGACCTGACTCGGATGGCGACTCAGGTGCCTGGAAGGACCATGCACCATCATGATTAGTCGGTCCGGATTGAACCCATCGGAGGGGAGGGATTGGAGTGGCATGCTGGTGATGCGCGACAACAGGCGCTTCGAAATCGATCGGGAGCGGGGGCTGAAGAGCCTGCGATTCGGTTGGAGGTGCGTCGCCGTGGGTTTTCATGTGTCGCCTCGCGTTTGAGCGTACAGTAAAAAGCTTGTCGCACCCAGGCCACGGGCATTCGAAGGCTAGATGGAAAAGGGAACCGTCAGGGACGGTCAATGTAGTAGATATCGCGCGGTGACATACGTCTTGCCCCGGTATGCGAGTTCATGTGCGTGGCAAGACCACTGGGCCTTGGAAACTGTTTCTTGCATATCGGGCAGGCGTGCATCTTGTTCTTGCGGGAGCCCGCAGCGCCTGCTGGCCGCTTGGACTGGGAACGAGATGTAGGCGGCCGATGATATGGATCTGCACCATGGAGAATGGAAGAAGCGTGCGTAGGCGATGAACCAGAATCAGAAGCGGAGTACGAGTCAGCGCTCGGGCTCGAGTCTTCGCGAGCAGTGTTCGGGTTGGACATGCCGTCGTGATCGAATTGTTGGTTTGGGGACCATATAGGGCCATGCGGATGATGGCCTTCAACGGGGGATGGCGAGATGGAACTGGCTGGTCCTGTCTCTGAATCAGACCCAGCGGCCGATCCCCAAAGTGGTGGATGCAGCGACCCCTGAGCAGCGTCACGTTGATACCCTGCTGACGCAGATCGCGCGTACGGGGTTGGCCGCAGAGGCTCTGGATATTCACTCAGTGGCTCACGAGATGCCGACGTGTGTGTGTGCACAGAAGGCGGCGATGCATACTGCACGGGTGCAAATATACCCACGTTAGAGTGCCTCCTCGATGTCGGCGGCGAGTAGTTCTGCTGATGTCGGCCCGACATATGGTTGGCAATGTTGTCCCCCGGGACATGGAGCTGCGTCACCGAGTGTTGATGACTAGTGCGGATCATACCAGTGTTTATCTGGACGGGTGGCCTGTTCTCCGAAGGCATCGTTAAACGATGATGGGGATGGTAACCCACCACTTCCTGGTTGTTGGCAACTTGGGAGGATGGATGATGGGGTGGGCGAGCATGGTGCGGTTCGTGATATGGACCGGGAGAGACGTACGAAGTCACAGCGCTAGTATCCGTCTCTCCACGACCAGTTGGCTCGTGCGAGGATGGTAGCCTGGAGGGAGCTTGGTTAGAATGCTCCCAATCTACGGGATGGTGGGGCGCGTAAGGTCGAAGGTTATCGGGGTATTGGCCGTCGGAGGGAGGGGAGGGTGTCTGCATTTGCTTCTCGACGTTCGAGGTGGAATCTGCGGATCATCAACACGGGAAAATCATAATAGGAGTGCACCACGTACCGATAGACAATTTAGACGGCGCGCGATAAAAGCAATGAGCTTGATGGGAGAACAAGGCCGACCAAAGTGGTTGCGTCGTTTTTGTAAGAACAGTGATGATAGCTCAGAATTTATGGTGCTGCCCTTTCTCCTCACTCTCCTAGGATATTAAAAGCTGGTGTTGTAAACTGCAGGTAGGGGGTCGCAATGCATGCAAAACAGGCCGTTCAAGGAACGCAGCAAGCCTTGATCGCAGGGGCTGTTACTTCATCCGTCTGCGAGGTCCGCTAACCTGTCCCTTTCTGAAACGCCGGGAGGGCGAGTCAACCAGATGTTGCGATGCGTGTGGCGAGAAACCAGGAGAGCAAGTTTCGACAAGGGAATTCTGGACTGTTTATTGCAATCCTTTGCATCCGTGCCAAATTGGCTCATCGAGCTAAAGCCATTGGCAGCGGCGGAGGCCGGGGCTTAAAATCCATCTCGTGACATCTCCACTCGATTGAGCTTGCTGTGGGGTTCAAATCAAACCTGTCCTGCACTAGAGGAGTCGTACTAAAAAGATCAGCCCTGTCCCCTAGTTTTCTTCCCAGTGACGATTTCTTCCAGACATTTCGATTCTCCAAAGCGGCGTGTGGCCCAGAACTTCGGGGGTTAGACGGAGTATGTGGCATCACATCGAGAGAGCCGCTGGCTTTGTGCGTGTCACGCCGGGGAGTGGGCAGAACCCGTTGGGTTTTCTAGGGCTTCACTCTCGGACTGAGCGCGTTCACCAAACGCAATGATTGATAATGGTGAGCAACCAGCGTTCACATGCCATGAGGTACCCCAGATTCCAGAATCGAAGGTCGGCAGATATCAGATTCGATCGGGGGGGCGCGATATCAGTGGTGGTGGTCGATGGTCTTGCTGGAAGAATACGCAAAAAAAGCAGAAACCCCCTACAGCGGCGGGCCGTGAAAAATCAATTTCGCTGGGTTGGAACTTCGAGCTCAGCTCCAATTCATTGTTTATTACGGCCGTTCCTGCAAACAGTCTAAACGAAGGCCGCCGCGATTGCACCCCCCGGGTTCTCTTGTGCATTTCTGCTATATCTTTCTTGTCGTTCGCCGGCTTCTTGCCCGATCGATAGTGCTTGAGGAGGCGAGCAATTGGCACCCGGTGAATGCACTTGGTCACCTACCGGCATGGAATTCATTGAAGCGGAACCCTATCGGGTCACACAATTTCTTTTGCGCTGGATTCTCTTGGTTGGCCGACCCCTAGCATCCAGATGCCCAATGATCAAACAGTCGACTGTCGCCCAAGCTTGGACGACCATGGTCATGCCCTCCACGGCAGGCACACTGCGCACCGCACCAATCAAGTCCTGATTGTCGACAGGATTGGAGCTGTCTCCCTCAAGTTCGCAAGAGTTCTGTCGTCCCCACGACCCATTTTCAAACGGTTATTCTCGGCCTAGGCAATCTTCTCGACTTTGACAGGACAGAGTCGCATGTTTGCTTGGGAGTGCTGTCAAGTGGTGTCGAGAAGTCGTGGAATAGTTTAAATGTGAGTGTTCCACATTTTCTTGCTCATAGCCGCTCATATTGCACCCAGAGCCGTGTTTTGGCCTATCCAAGCTGGGCCGTTGCCGTCAAGGAGGGGCTGAATTGAAGCTGTTTTCCCCACGCGACCTGCTGCCTTCCCGGAAATTGTCTCTTCCCATGTTGGTACATCGCAGTCAGCACGGTGGTCGTTTCCGGAAATCGCGCCTGCGCCTTACTGATACAGCGAGTAGCCTGGACATTTGCCTGTCAATATCCTACCTACTGCCATGTCTTGCGTTTGAGTGCGAAATGATAAATGTCACCCTTCAAAGCGCGTTTTTTTGTTGCCCTCAGCCTCGACAAATTCAGATGAACGGTTGGTTGTGATCTTGCGATATCTCACCGTTCTTGCCTTCTCGGAGTTGGTTCGTTCGGTTGCAAGTCATTATCGCCACCTCGGTCGTTGCGGTTCGAATGCCTCTACCTCATGGCAGCCTCACGGAGCTGTGAGCATAGTTCGCCGCCTTTACGCATCACGCGCAGCTTCATACACAGCAACCACAGCAATCAATTACGTCCTACCACGATGCAGGGCTACATAATTCGATCATATTTACAGGTGGCAAGATTCTCCAAGTATGATTAACGGATCAGGCAAAATGGTAAATTAACCAAGATTGAGCGTATATCTCGCGCGTTTTCATTCACTTCATCTAATCGGGTTGCATCTGCAGGATCGCTCATTTAGCCTGCGACCAAAACTTATAAACTGAATTTAAAATCACCTGAACTTCTCAAATCTCATCTTCACCGACTTGGTGATATCTTCATCGCCAAGGTCAGATCCGGATGACCCAGACTCGAGTGGTCTAGTAGCCAATTCTCTTCTAGGTGTGTCTTTCACGTCTTGAAAGAAGACCAAACTGTGTCTCGCCTTGGAACGTCCATCTGACAATCGCGGCTGCGGTCTCAGCTTCGCTGGCGCAGAGTTGACCGAAGGCCGAATGGCCGTATGTCGACCTGCAGGAGTAACGTTAGTTTCGCGCCTAGCCAAAGTAGGTCTCTAATTATTGCATCCACGTTAGCATCATGTACGGAAATGAAGTGCAGGAAGCACTGACATGAAATCGTCCTTCCTTATCTTTTCCCGAATGTCCCCATTTCTCCCACCAGCCCTGCGCCACTACCTCTTTACGTGTCAAAGCAGCTGTACTGTCGTCAAGATCCAAGTCAAGACTTGTGTCCGCCACTGTCTGCCCGTTGTCATCAGGTGTGACGGGTGACTTATCCTCTTCAAAACAATCAATATCACTCGTCTGATCGTCACTGAACATATCTCGTAGATCTGGTCCTGCAGCCCGATTATCTGCGGTTTTCAGGGGAGGGGAGTCTAGTGCAGGTACGTCCTTCCTAGCGAAGTCTAGGCGCCCGATAGGTGCCGGGGGGCGTAGCGGAGGCGCGATCCGTTGGATGTCTGGACTTGAGAGCACATCTTCGTCGAAGTCATCGAAGTGGTCAGCTGAATCCCGTTTCCGGGTAACTCCCGGTCGCAGAGGTGAGGATAGTTCGGGAGTGTTTAGGCGTGCAAGAGATGGGGAAGGGGACATGTAGCCATCCTCTTGTGTCACGGGATCCTCGGGTTCAACCATAGCAAAGTCTAAATCTTCATCTTCATAAGCTATAGGGATATTCTCTTTATCCACATCGATTGGATCATGAATGCGTGAGGGACCAGCAACTGGCGCTGTATGGTCCTTGTTTAGCGCAGTTGCCTGTGGACCAGTTGCGAAAAAACGTGATTCGGTAGAGACTCTGGGTTTGGCGGATGAAAGAGATTTGTCTCGTATCTTCTTTCGTGCTGCGATGTCATAGTCCATGGCATCGGCCAAAGTCCGTTTGCCACTTGCTTTGCCCACTACCATGGTCTTCTTGACAGGCTGAGATGAACTCTTAGGTTTGGATGAGGATGTATCAACTTTCGGTTTAGGAACTGAACCAGCCAGTCAAAAGCTAGAATGATGTGGGCAAATAGAAATGCGTACCTAAGAAATGCAGTATCCCCTCGCTGGCAGATTTTCCGGAAGGTACCGCCTTCCCTTTCCCTTTGCCAGAAATAGGAATGAATGTTGACTTGAGAGGTACACGCGCCACATATCCCGGATTGATGTCCTCCATAGTAAGAAGTGTCACAGGATCTGCGTCTCCTAAAGAAACTCTCTTCGCATCCGCGGGGTCCATGTCACTGCAGAATGCGGTTGATCAGCACGCTATGCAATTAGAGGTGTGGCTGGACATACCCTCCCATATAAGCCAAAGTTGCCTCGTCCAACTCGGCGTCCTCAGGTACATCGTTCAGATGTACCAACCGTTCGCTTACAGGATCATACACTCGTTGATGCAAAAAGACATTCTCTGCAAGCCTGAAAGCTTTCAAGTATTCTTTTGGCACAGCCTTCTTCCCCTCCAACCTGACGGCTCGAATTACGTTCTCCACGGTTTTCGACTTGCGCAACAAAGCCCATGCAGTCTTGAGGCCAATTCCCGGTATACTGGGCAGGTAGTCACATCCACTCAAAATGGCCATAGCGCGAAACTGAACATCAGACCATCCTGCGAGCGAGATGTCTTCGTTGGCGGCAAAGTCGGAGCGGGATATGCATGTCATCGTCGCAGACACTGCATCAAGCTTAAAGTAGACTTTGCGGCAGCCATATACGAGAAGGTCAGAGTCTTCTGTGATGATGCCGTCGACCAGGCCAATGCGCTCTAAGTATGCCAGTTGAGCGTCGGCTTCATACGGGGCAACGATGTAGGGGATATCTTCGGCACGAAGGGCCTACATAGCACGCGATCAGCATAAAGGAGTTGCCGTAGAAAGGGCAGGGCGGGCGAACCTTTATTAATTGATATGCCATCTGAGGTGTCACGTCTATGCATTTCACGTAGTAGTCGCGAGCATCACTGTGTTTCCCTTGGGCAGCCAATGCGTTTCCCTTGGCCAGATTTTCATCTCGCCGCTGCTTCCGCTCAACCTCAGTGCCCTTCTTCGCCGGCAGTGGTCCCCCGTCAAACACAACATATGGCTGTATTTTGTGGTGCCGCAGGAGGCGCACTCTATGCATAGCATAGTCAACATACCTATGAAACTATCAGAGTAGCCCTGTGATATGCAACCTATAAGACTGACTTGTTGGTCTTCTTTCCAGTCGCTAACTCTGTGGCACAAGAGTGCACTCCTCTGTGCAACCAGACGTATGCATCGACAGCTAATGTTTGGCCAGAACACTCCGAAAGATGTTTATTAACTTGAATGGATTTCAATAGAGGTAGAAGACCAGAAATGCCCATTCTCCGTTAAAAAAGAGCGGCTATGGAGTGTGCACAATTGAGTGGTGTAATAACGAATGTGGGCACTGGGGGGACTCGGTGCGAAACGACTCGCAGGACAAACAAGGTAAAACAACACGATCGCGTCGCCGTGACGGTCCGAGCCAACAACCTCGGTGCTTACGTGCAAGGACCCGTCGCAGCGTCGCTACCTTTCTACAATGCCCAAAGTCGCATCAAAAACAACCTCCAATACTAGGAATTCGAAGCTATTTGTTCTAAAACATGGTTCACGCCGTGTCATAGTTTCTCGACCG
Source organism: Athelia sp. TMB (assembly GCA_014898675.1). Classification (NCBI taxonomy): domain Eukaryota; kingdom Fungi; phylum Basidiomycota; class Agaricomycetes; order Atheliales; family Atheliaceae; genus Athelia; species Athelia sp. TMB. The sequence continues at coordinate 107,620 of JACXVL010000067.1, forward strand.
GACACTTACCAGGCAGGCAACACTTCTTGATCAGTTCTTGTTCCACCGCTCATTTTCCTCAGAAAGCAATTGATTTGGCTTGCCAGTATTTTCCCTCCCTTGATAGACCTCGCGTTACTATTCAAACGAAGGATTTGGCCGTATGTGACGGTCATCTCGCAGAAATCACACAAGACTCGTGGTTAGAAGTAATTGGCGACCTAAAGACAGTTGAAGTCATCGAAGCCGACGCCCAACCGCAGAAGAAATCTCTTGTACTGTCGACACCCTTTGCAGGACAGACCCACCTCCCAACTTCAGGTCAGTCTCAACACATAAACGCATTGCCAGTCATATAGATACAACACAGGTGCTTCAGAGGGAGACAAGATTATTTTCAATGTAGATTACAAGGGTCGACAGATCCCGGTTACTGCCCAAACATCAACGTTGTTGGAAGAAGTTCTCGATGCGGTGACGCGCAGATTGGGAATATGTCGGAAAGGCCTCAGGGCGACTCATGATTACTATGGCACCATGAATCCTGATCGGAACCTAGCACACCACGAACTCGAGAATGGAGACACCATATGTCTACACGTCGAGCAAATAGGAGGCAAGCCGGTCATTTATTTGCACTCGCCAAACGAGATTGCCGCGTCTGTCAAGCTCTCGCTTGTACCGGAATGGGAGTTCTCCGTCATCTATCCCAAGGTTCCTATCAAAGAACAAAGAGGTCAGCACATCGAGTGGACAATCCGCACGCAAAAGGATGGGAGCTTGGTCGAGACAAGCACCGGCACGGAGGTGGCATATCTTTTTTGGGAGGCTGAGTGAGTCACTTTTTTTGAGCAATGTCCCCATATATCGCTAACTACGCATCGTCAGAACGGACTCCAGAGTGCCCATGACCCCTCCTCTATCTCCTGTGTTGGGTCAGCTACCACCGGCAGAGCACTTTAGCCCTGCACATAGTGACCTGCATGATGATAATGCGGTTGTACTCGGCGTCGACAGCGTTCCTCGTTACCTTGAGAAGGCATTGGCGGCCCTTGGTCTTCACTTGGAGGCCAGGACTTCATTCATCACGTAGGCCATTTTGTAGGTTTTCCATGTGCTCCTCATTGACATCTATGCAGATACTGGCTTCCCTCGATCCTCAAGCACAGTTTCGTGGCGCTACGATTCGTTCCTCAAGAATCCTACGAGAGAGCAGCACCGCTAGACGTTACTCCACGGCCAGACGTGATAACTCGCGTGTTTATGCTTTTCAAGGGCTTGTCTGAGGATGTGTTGAATGAATGGACTGGTGCACGAGCAAGAGCAGATGAGGACGTGGTGAAGTGGCAGGGCATTGTGGGAGTAGATGCGTCCCGCATGGCGGATACGGGGCTGTTCCGGGTTTTGGAGTGGGGCGGCATGGAGGTTCTGGGGTCTCAGAGGGTGCTGGGCGAGCTTTGAACCAATTCTCAATTCTGCAACGATCCAAGTACGGATATTTACTACTTTATCTCGAGTATATTTTTGTATTTCATGGGGTAGAATTAATTCAGTTTCCATTTTGATACGTATCACTTAGAGCTTCGCTGAGTCGTTCTCCCACAAGCTCCAGACCCAACCAACGTCCGGGCCTCCAGCACTGCCAAAGCGCTTGTAGGCATCGATTACTGCAGTCCCGCCATACACCCTGCCCATCCTCACCCACTTCGTGCAGTCGCGCATCAGCGCTGTCCACGCCTCGGCTTGAAGCGATGTAATAGTCTGCAACGGGAGCTGATGGCGACGGAGTGTGAGCCACTCGGGCATGAAGAACTGTTCCAGCTCCCGCACACCCTTCGAGGACGAAGAGCCTTCAAAGGTATTGGTACTCCATTTGGTACTGGAAGCCTCGGGCGCGGAGGGCGAGAGGTTGGTGAGCCCCAACTGGATCCCTGTGGCGAGACCTGCTCCAAAGTGAGCGAACACGCGGGTGTTGAGTTTGTCGTTCCCTGCTACATCTGCGTATACCCACGATCCATCCTTGTCGCCAGAAGTGGAGATGGCCGTAAGGGAGTCGTAGTCGTAGACAATATCATAAAGGCCCAACCCTTCCGTGAATGCCATGTTCCCCTTCGAAGTCAACCCGACTATGCGGACACTGAGATTCTCTTTCTGCAGACGCTTCTTCACAAGGTAGGCAAGGCAGAACGCAGTTTTGGAGGAGGCGGAAGAAATGAGAATGTTCTTTGCTCCGCGGTAAGGCGGTTTTGTCGCGGAGAAGAGCCAGTCCTCGCACCAGAACGAGGTCCAGAACAATGGGCGGTAGAGCATGGTCAAATCTTCGATTTCAGGAGAGGGGTTATACATGGGGTCTGTGGAACATCGAGTGATTTGGTTGTATGGTCGGCGATCTGCGGGCAGTTCTGGGCGAGGGACGTAGAACGCGTATTTGTTCACGTCGGATGGTGAAATAGGAAGGAGGAGATATCGTGAGGGTGCGAGGTATCCATACACGCGTTCGCCTGCCTGGATGCGAGGGTGGGTGGAAGCTACCACGGTCCCAAAGCCCCAAACCGGGATAAGGCCATGGGTTGCGGGTGAGACCGGTGGGTTCGTCGATGTAGGAGCAGGGTGAAAGTCAAAGTACCTTTACTTTGCGTAAGTAGCGTGCCTTTTGGAAGTGAATAGTGCGTTATACCTAAAGTGAGGTGCTTCGCCCAGTGCCTATGTTCTTGTTGAGAATGCCAGCTCATTTATTACACCAAGAGCCTCACCTGATAAGTAACACTGGAAGTGGTCAATCAACATGTTGCCACACATCATGTTTGCTGACTTACTTGTTTGCTGACCATCCAAAGCGGTCAACTTTGATGAGAATATGATTTACAGGTGCGTCCTCGCGAGTCAAGTCGGGCTTCGGGGCGCGGACGAGCACAGGCTGGTGTGGATTTTGACCAGATGAGGGTCTAGGCACGCAGAGCGTCAAGTTTTCGTCGCTGTAGTTGGACATGAAGAAAGGGTTGAATGATGATGGGACATTTCTGGGACAACGAAGATGTGATAAAGGGAATTGTGGGGAACTTGTGTCCGGCGTTACCTCTCCCGGTCGCGAATCACGATCATGCGGACCGTGGCAATTGCAAGTTCCTCGCCAGGCTGGCCTCCTGCCTCGACGGAGGTAAGACGTCATGAAATTTTCAGCAAGTCCCAACCAACACACAACCAATTTGCCTTCAAGTTCGGCACTGTTTGGGTGCATGACCGGAAAACTACAGAGAATAATTCATATGCTGAAATGAGCTGAGTTCAGCAGACTGGTGGGAAGTCATCGATCACCCATGCCTCATTATATTTTGTGAGTACTCGAGTATTTGATGTCGCTTTGTTCTACTAACCAAGCATTAGATTTATCTATTCACCTAGTCTCATTCATAGTCTTAAGGACTACTTCACCCCCTTGTCATTCAACCATTCGCCAGCCTTGCTTGCCAGCGCTTGTCGACCTTAGTGTTTGGATCTACTTAGGCCGCTCAATTCATCTCATTTGCTTTCAATTTTCCTCTTGCGACTTGCTGAGATGGAACACGCTCAACAATCCCATTCGAACTTCCGGCGCCTGGAGACCTCCAGGACTCTCTTGCAAGCTCATACAGGCAACCTTATCCTAGAGTGAGGCGCGATGGGCGTCGAGGCACTACACACAACGGATCTAAAACAATGTAAAGCCGGAAATGTGCGCTGCCTTAGAAGGTTGTGTGCGCTTTCAGATGCATCGCCTTGAGCGCTTACAGCTGCTGTCATAGCCTTGTAGCCATCCTGTAGGACAACAACCTCAGGCAGTTGGATCACGAAATTTCCAGCAAACATGACATATCTACAGAACACAATTTCAGCCATTACCCCTGCACATGTGCCCATACAGTTCAGGCGCTAAAATACACTACCCAGTGAGCCAGGCGCCAATTGCTAAATATACTGATCAGAATCCAGCAGGGTCTCGACAGCATCCTATCAGCACCCAACTTAATCTACGATCCGGTAACTTGCATATGGGCTGATCTGCCTCGAGGATCACGCACGGCTCCCTCCGGGCTGCAGTAAGTATCCGACTCTCAGACTCCGATGGTTTATTACAAATGTCGAGAACGAGGCATCCAACCCGCGTGAGATTGTCATAAGGTCCTTCATCTCCTCTCGCTTCTTCTTTACTCTGCGACAATCATGGGCCCATTTAGGATGCATAACGGGCCAATCTCGGTCAGCACTGCGCCACATACAGGACTCTTAGTGCAGGGTTAGTAGCACAGGGGGATCCCGAAAAGCTTTACTGATATGACTGTCAGATATCAGCTGTTATAGTTTTCCTACTCGGGGGCGATGCGAAGTTGGTGACAACTGTCGGGTCAAGGTCTGGGTCGGAGAAGACACGATGAAGACTGCATCAGGTCTTGCTCGAGATACGTATGCAGAGTGGAAGGAAACGTCCTTCCATTTCAGGCTGTGAGCTGAACTGTCCGGATCATCTGCTATCTTCACTGATCAATTTTTATTGTTTCAGTGGGCTACACGCGAAGACTGACCTGAAGATTGGTGTATATCTCATCCAAGAGAGCGGAGAACAGGCCGTGGGATGTGTAGTGAGGCAGATTGATTCCTCATTGAAGGGAACCAGACAAGGCGCGTGTATTCTGGGTTTCTCAAGATTGCATATCCTGACTTTGGTTACCAGTTTCCAGCTCTCTGGTGTACTATGACAGCTTCGGGGTTCCACGCTCGGTTGATACAATCATCAACTTCACTATGACGGTATTTGATCCTCCACCTGCTGCGACGGGCGCTCGCCAGCCTCGTCGGTCACCGCTGATGAGGAACCGAATGCGTAGGAGCAGTAAGGAGACGCCTGTTATGGCTAAAGACTTACGTGCCGGGATTTCCACCGTGCTCGCTGTGGCGTTTATCCCCTCTGACCCCACTTACACAAGCAACCTTATCCCGCCGGCATCCTCTGCGATAGGAGTCTCGAGGAAAGTTGTACCAGAGGTGATCGTGCTGTCGAGCCCTGAGGGCCGAAGGATTGAGAAAGCCATGGTTACCGAAGTTCATGAGGCATCTGAGAGCACAGGCCGAATGAGTCGCGCACCAGGTAGCAGGATTACGTCCGCAATGGACGGTTTGACTGCAGGTGGAGGAGGCGCCAGCATATCTGGCGGGTTGTGGTCTACGCTATTGAGCAAAGTTCGCCTCTTTGCATTCCTGATGGATCAATTATCAGAGGTACGACTGGAATCATTTAATCAACGCACTTTCACCCAATACTCTCCTTAGGTACACCCATATGCTAAGTTGGCATGGCAAATGATAGGCGCTGCTTATAAGGTGTGTGAGTTGCTTTACCGCAAGTTCGGAGTAGCTGAAGTCTGTTAGATCTTTGCCGCCCAAAAATCTCGAGATGAGAATATCGACAACTTGTTGGAGACCATGATCGAGGCTTCTGATATGGTACACGAATATATGACTCTACATGGCGTTTCGACACTCGCCCCGATCTTCGTAAAAATAATGCAACAGACCACAGAGTGCGCCTACTTCATCAAAGCATATGCCAGGAGGATCGATTTCGGTGCGTTGAATTTTCGACGAATTACAACATTTTTTGAAACTGGACTATACAGCGGACCGATTGCTCAGTCACTGTATCTCGGATACCAACCTTCATATCACCAGATATCGGCACCAATTTGCTCGACTGATGAGTGCGTTGAATAATCGTGCAGTTTTAAGTACAAAGGTGCTCGTACTACGAATCTGGAACGAAGTCAAATCCATAGGTGTGTATTGACAACAGCGTTAAGATATCTCTAGCGCCCAAAACCTAACTCCTTGGTATGTAGCTACCGAGATCATCCTAAACGACTTACCATATGCTGGTGGAGCTCGACACGATATTTCGGGATGCACGCTCAACATCACAAACCCTATATTTCAAAACATCGTGGAATGGGCCAACGACGACAGCGCTAGTACAATCTTGCTTGTTACTGGTGACCAGGACATTGGCACCTCGACGATAGCAAATGATATAGCCAATTGGTTTGAAAGCTTGGAGCGACTTGGCTCATCATTCTTCTTTCACCATCTTTCCTGTCGAGATCGCACTTCACACAAGCTATTCAGCACAATCGCTCGTGATCTAGCGGATTTTGAACCGCAGTGGAAAGCCCGATTGTATGAGGCTGTCAAAGAGAAGCGGGCTATTCGCACCACCTCCACGCCGCTCGAGCAATTCAACAAATTCATTTTGGAACCTTCTCGTGACTTGGAGATTATTGGACCTATTCTGATCGTCGTGGATGCATTGGACCAATGCGGCCCGGCAGATGCTCGCCAAAAGGTCATATCAGTTCTCGCCGAACAAGCCAAAGACTTACCTCGTAATATTCGTATACTCATCACTGGTCGTCGGGAGCCTGATATTCAACGCCTTGGGACGCTCGCACATGTCAAATGTATAGTCACGAGCGAGGTCGGTGCTAGTCCAGACGTTAACGCCTTTGCAAACGATCCAAAGTGCGACTCTCTGGATGACTCCCACAATCAAATGTCCTTCGGACGGGAACCACCGGTCGGTAAAATCGATGTTGTTCCACAATATGCACATACTGCCGCAAATTTCAACAAGGAACCTTCTAACCCTTTTCACAAAGTACAGACTATTGCCTCTGTGTCACCCATCCATTTCAGAGTTCTTTCTCAAACTGGGCGATCTCCAAACTCCATTCCGATGCGTAGCTTCCTTGTTCTTCCAGTTCGGGCCAAACTACTGGACGCCACGATTCTTAACAACTACTCTGCACTTATCACCGAAATCTTTGTGCTTGAAGATGCAGTCACACCCTTGGTTTCTCTAAGCTATAACGTCGACCTCGACTCAATTCCTTCGGCATTTTCTTCCACCATCCGGTGGTTCAAGGTATCTTACATTTTCCTCACATTTGATCTATAAGGCGCTCATCTCATTACTAGAATGACGAAAGAATCGTTAACTCAACTGGAAATGCTCATCAGCATACACTCAGCCACGGCGATGTCGGCTTTGTAAACACGGATGGCGTCACCGTTGTAGGGATTTTGGCACGTGCTTATGCGCTCCCACTGTCTCTTCGTAGCGAATTCCTTGCCTCTCCGCATGGCACCATACGATGGTGGTGGTTCAAGCTTAGCAATTGGGTCTGGTCCTGTATAGGCCACATGGATCGCGTTGCGCACCTCACCTATACACTCATTGTGGTCATCTCATTCTCAGCAGCTGGCACGCAAATTATCTCAGCTTTATTCTCTTGCACTTTCTGCCACTGGTATAGGTCGCGCAATGTTGCCGACAGTCGAGCTATTTGCGGGTATATTACCCACTCAGCGGCATTTGCTCGTGAGCACGTAGACATCGCCGACGAACTTCCTCAAGGCGCGCGCGGCGGGCAAACAATCACGGCCGGTGGAACTATATTGAGTCTCGGGACACTGGCTCATCCACTCTATTTCATCATTCCTTCCATGGAGGCTCTGCATTTTGCTCTCCAGACAAACGGAGACCGGACGCAACGAAGCAATATGGCCAATACAGAGGACACGCCTACGAGAGGTAAGTTTCAAATGAATCTCAGTTACTCTTGCTCAATTTCAATGTTAGCGCTGAATCTCTTCCAACGCCATCCGCTAGCGCGAGATGGGTGGACTGTCATCGTCGAAGAAGTACGCTCATTTACCCACCACCTTATCGAGGTCATTGAGAAAAACTCTCGGCACCGAGATAGTGGCCGCGATGATGGCGTCGATCAGGCTTCCGATAGTGCCACAAGCAGATCTCGGATATCATGGTGGCGGCATGTATACAACCGTCTGCTCAAGGCCGACCTTGACCTTGAAGTCGCACCGGAAGACCAGGCGTCGCCTCCTGCCCCAGATCTTTGTGATGACTCCGATGCTCATCGCCCTACCCTTACCGTTCGTGTGGACAATATCAATATAGTCAAGCCTATTCCACATCTACTGGTGACTCACGACCTGCTGCCTCCAGTGCTGCCTCGTGACCCACAGGATGATATTCTCACCGACAGCACACCCAGTCCACGATCCGACTCGGCCACTGGCCATTTAAGGCACTTTTGGAGGTCCGTGGATGCTATTGGTGTCTCGACCTCTGCAAACTTCTCACGAGTGCCCGAAATCGGTGAGATATCGTCGCTGAGGAGGGTACGATCTCGTCAGCACAACGAGGGCGGAGCATTATCGCACATGGGCGATGGTCACGACAGTCCGCTGGTCCTGGTTTTCCCGTCGGTCTCTTCGGCTCGTGCGCATACCCCGGGCCCCGTGCCCATTTTCGAACACCCGCAGCAGTCCGGAGAAGCTAGCATCCTCTCAACCTCGACCAACTTCCCCCACCATCATCCTGGAAGCAGCATATCATCCCTCAGAAAACGGAAGATCCATTTGGTCTCAGATTAACGTGCAGAATCATTGATACCCCATTCTAATTTCAGATTGTAACATTCGTGTAATACCATAATACATAATGTTAAAAGGAGACACATTTCTATCGAACATTTGAGCCAAAAGAAACATCCAGTCTACAAACCTATACAAAGAAAGGAACAAATCCGGACCACCGAGAATCGTTGCACATGCCAGAAGTCAAACAATCTCATCAACTTTGGACCGGTTGATGCAAAATCCCTGATATATGAGATTGATCAGCGAGCTGTTTCTACTTCTAACGAACAGAGCGGGGAGACAGTTGAGACTTACAGGAGTCACCCACTCCCGACACCCGCATTGCATCCCCGGCCACTCATAGTTCCCCAGCTTCGCGCCGCACTTCTTGTTCGGGCACATGATCTTGCCCGCAACCTGACCATCCTGGAGGAATGGTTGCATCCATTTCATCTATTCCGAAATACCATCAGCACGCCGCTTCCATCGCAGAGATACAGACGAAAGCTTACGGGCTCGACAAAGTACCCTGAGCATTTCGGGTTTACCAGAATAGGCGGGCTTTCCACCTGCGTCGGTGCTGACAGGCTTGTCATGGAGAGCCCCGCGAGCCCAGCCGGGCGCTGTCCGCTGATAGAAGGCGAGCGCAGGGCCGCGAGCTTTGGGTTCGTGTACAGCTGCGCGGTAAGCTCGGACGGGCTCAGGAGCTGTGGGTAAGCGACCGCCGGTGCAACAATGCTCGTCCCATTTGCATGTCCCTCCGCGGGGGGACGCATGGATGTAGAAGGGGGCAACGCCACGGCGACGACATTCGGAGTAGCTTCCATAGTCGATGCGGAGGTGGTTGTCGGAGTTGAGTCGGCACCGGACTGCGCGGCGGGGACGTTCTCGATGCCCGGCACGCGCGCAGGGCCGACATCCTCGACGGGCTCATGTTCCGGGATGGACTCGATGTTCGGATCTGAGCTTTCGTTCAGCGGGCTCGGGCGCACGGGCCTGTTCCCACTCCCCGAGGTGGTGCGAGAACGCGGCAGGGGTGGCGGCTGCAATTTCTCTTTCTCGCTATCGTCGTCCGAGTCATCCGAGTCGGAATCGAACGTAGCAGTATTCAGGCTCTCGCTCAGCCCCCGTCCGAGGGTCGCAAGCGACAGCCCCTCCGCGCCTCCGGCCCCGGACTGCGAGGGGCGCCGAGAGACAGTGATCGTCACGCTCGGCCGCCTCGAGCCCAAGCCTTCTCCACTCGGGGCGCCGGCCAGAGGCGTCATCGGCGCGACGTTCGCCGACCCCCTCCTCGACAGCCCACCTTCGCCGGGAGTGAGCGGCGTCATGGGCGACATGCCGGCCACGCCCATCGACGGCCGCCTCCCGCCTTCGCCAGACATTGACGACATCATGAATCCCGCCATCATGCCGACGTGTCCAGAGCCCGAGCCGGAGGTGTGCATCGATGGGCGGCGCGAGGGGGCGGGAGAGAGCGCAGAGGGCACGAAGGGCGTGGGGGGCCCGAGCTGCCCGTGGTCGAGCATGTGCTCGCGCGCGGCAAGTTCTTGGCTGTCCGGGTTTGGTTCAGTGCCTGATTCGTCGCTCGGTGATAACACCGCTTACCGGCACATCTTGCATCTTATCCTTCTCTTGGGCTGGGGCCCGGAGGTCACCGGCGTGCTGGGCCCGGACGCGAACATGGTCGTCTCGGGAAGACTGCCATCTCCATCTAAATATATGTCAGCATTGTGAATCGCAAAGCGCGGAATAGAAGTAGAAAGGGAAATATATGCGTCGATGAGATACAGGACCAAGATATACGTTTCAGACACACAAGGGGAATCAAGCAAGGCGCTAAAGCACATGAAAAGAAAGAAATGTAACACTCACTCATGACTTCTTCAACTGTACGCTCTAGGTAGTACATCCGCGTCGCTTTATCTTTGTGCGAAATCTGGTATGCAGCGGCATGGAAGACCTCGAGCTGTTGCAGGAAACCGGGGTTTGGTCTGGTGGCGCATTGACATTTGAGGTAAGGATAATGGAGGGAAAATTAGGATGAAATTGCTTACTGGACGGCAGGGCGAGCCCTCCGAATCAAATCCAGTGCCTCCTCGGGGCCGACCTTCTGAGTATACATTAGGTACGCTGCGACGATCGTCGCGCTCCTGCCTTTACTGTGCATTAGCATACATGCTCTCATATTGCATTCAGTTGTGAAAAAAGACTTACTCATGCCGGCTTGGCAATGGACAAGTACGCCTCGGTCCTTGTCAAGCTCGGCTTGGATGAACGCGATGGCAGGCATGAAGTGGCCCAGCACGTCCGTGTCGTCCGTGTCGTCGATGTTGATCTGATGCCGCTTCACCGCCTACCCACACTGTTTGATCAGTCCATCGTTCTACGCAAGAAGACAAAGAAGAGGCGTACATGGTGCAAAGTGACCCGCCAGCGCATCGCGGAGACGATGCTGTAGATCCGGGCAGCCCTGAGTGCTTCAGTGTCCTGCGCGCTGTGTATATCGCCTATCCATAGATTTGGGAGCACTTCGTTCATGTGCGCTCTAGGCATCTTGGTGTTCTCCTATCCTTCACTTTGACTTCGTTTGGAGTCGTCAATGGTTGATATTTGTGCAGATCGGAGAATGAAGGGGAGAGGGAAGAGGGGGTGACAGATGTCAGAACATGGATAGTCTAAGCTTTAAAGGGCAGGCACAGCAGAGCGCAGCGGCTGCAGCCAGAAATTTGAAGAAAGAGCTCGAGAGGGCCGTCAACGGCCCCGGCCATCGTCGTCATCGGTTGATACGGCTGTTTTACTGGGCAGGGCAATGTTGCGCGCAGGCAAGCTCCGGCTTGCGCTCCACAATTGCCAATGTGCTATGCCTCCGAGGTGTTGGGATTGGCTGAACATCCGAACGAGGAGAAGCAGATGACCTTACACAAGTTACAGTCTAAGGGGTTTGCCTAATTATTTACACACATGATCATCGGATAGCCCCGGCCCGTTCCTCATCTACACCGCCGAACCATTATCAATCTTGGCACTGGTAAGTATCTCTGAAAACAGCTTCGTGATAATTGTGGTGATAAATATCAAGCGCCTAATTCAATGCGATTTCCCAATCTCCTCGGATATTTAATATGTCATTTGCCCCTTGGTTGAAGAGTAATTGCACCATGGTCTCATTCCCATGCTTCGAAGCGTACCACAGCACACAATACTGTGAGCAGACCATCTGAGCGGCATGCGCACCATTCAAGCAAATTGGAAGGTGTATTTTTCATTGACAATGTGAGGTACACATGCTGAGCATTTATAAATTACGCCAACGTTCTTGTCATAAAAGCTCGGGAAATGCTACTGACCTAAAATACAACCCTTTGTTGTGTTGCTTGGCCATATGAATGCGTGAATTTTGCCCCATAGCATCCTTAAGGACCATAAGGTCTTGAACATTGAGTGCATCAGTCCCATGCAGCATGTACATATGCAGTGATTGCAGCAAGGCACCCCCACGACGCCCATTTTTATTGTCCCAAGTTCTCGATCTTATCATCGCGATGAATGCACCAACATCGAAGTGTAGCTCGCCTAGCAAGCTGAGGGCTCGAAGGTTGGAAAGTAACGCAAGGGGGTTGCCATCGGGGGTGCGAAGTGTGAGTTCTTCAAGTAGCTCTTTAGTGTAAATGGTGGAATGGCTAGCAATAATACTGTCCTGCGGGACATGAGAAACTTCGAGCTCTGTCAAGCCACGAGGCACGACTCTGATGAGAAAGCGGAAATCATCGGGCGAGAAGTTGCGCAGCCGAAGGCAAAGTCTTTGTAGTGCGGCTGAGTTGGAGAAGAATGAGGCGAGTTGCGTTTGTGCTGCAGATTGCCATCTCCAGTCAAGAGATATCCGGAGATCAAGCAAAGAACCCAGCTCAACGCCCATCAGGAAAAATTGCAAGCTATATTCACATTCGGCGAAGAGATCCATAGACCGAAGAGCGTGGCAGACGTGGAACAAATGCCGGGGGGCGCAATTACGTTGCAAGATGAGATTCAATCGGAGGAGTTTTGGACATTGGCGTAAGAGCCGCAAGGCCCCATGACTATCGGTCAATATGCCATCCAGCTCTTCGATCTGCTGCCACGGCAACTGCAGATGGTCTGTTTCGTTGTCGAAGATAAAGCGATTGCCGAGGTTGACATATCGAAGTTGGTGAGCAACGGAGAACAGGCGTATTGCATCTCGGTGGGGCGTAAAAATGCGCCACGCCAGTATGGGGGTCGATCCGAGATCCAATCTTGTCAGCATCGGTAATGACCATGGTGATCTCTCTGCGAGAGCCTCCTCGATCCGCTGAAGAAATTGGGGCGGGGCATTCACGCTCAAACGCTGCCAACGTTCTGCCGAATACGCGAGAGCATCGACCAGCAGCTGATACTGATCCAAACTTTCGTCGGATAGTGTCTGGTCTCTATCGGTCTGAGTTGGGAGCATCTCGCCACCAAAGGTGATGGTAATGTCAAGCGGATGTGCACCAGAGCGGGTGACGAACAGTTGATATAGCTTCACTGCAGTGTCAAGTCTGGAGGGGTGGGGGATGTCAATACAGACTTTGGTCCACAGATATGGTGTTGAAACAGTGAGTGCACGCCACTGCCTGCACACCCTTCCGAGAAGGATGGGCCAAGCTGGCGATAGCGATAGCGTCAGCCTGGGGCGGGGCCTAGGACGGTTCCCCTCAACGGCGAGCGCACTAAAGGCAAGAAATATCTCCGCCAGAACGTCGTCCGGGACTGTTCGGATAGACTCGGGCAGGCCTTGCAATTGTGACCCATTGTGGATCTGGTGTTCGCTGGAGATTTGCATGTTGCCGTGATCGACTAGGGGTGGGCTATATATGCAAGTGAGAAAGGATCTAATATTAAGTATAAATGCGTGTATAACACATACGAAAGCAATTTGAAGACGACGACTACCAGGTGGGCATTCGCTTCGGAGAAGATCGCCTAGATAATTACAAGTGGCACGAGGCAAGCAGTGTTGCACATGTGGGCCACTGGTTTACATTTTTGCATGTTAGCTACGCCGCTCCTAGCAAGGCTAATGATCTATGGAGAAAATTCGAGTATAGCACTGTATAGCGAATCACCAGAAAGTTAATCATGATGGTGGTGGTGGTACATAGGAGGTAAAGAACCCGTCAGCCGCGAGCATTCACATTTACAGTGTCTGGATGTGCATTGTGGTGTAACCTTTTTCGTGCAAATTGCAATAATGATTACAAAAACACGAGTGCACAACTACCAGAGTCCCCCAAGTATATAGCTAATCGAAAACGCAACTGAAACAAGTATTAGTAAGTCCATAGCATTCTACACACAGCGGTGATACTTTATTCTAACAACAAAACCCCCCAGGGTCCTAACCCAACCCAACTAATGACCAGCATGGCACACGCTCACGGCCGGTCGCGCAGCGCATACGCGTCCGGCGCGGGCTCTTCCAATGGGCGGTAGGCCTGCGGCCCACGCTTGAACGCCGCCGCCGCGCCGCCGGCCTTCTGCCCGCGCTTCGTGCACGCGAAGATGCACGTGCGGATGATGAGCGCGGCGAAGACGAGCGCAGCTAGGCCGCCGACGACGGCGCCCACGATGGCGCCGATTTGATGGCCGCTCAGCCCGGTAGACGAGCCCGAGCCCGAGCCCGAGCTAGAAGAGCCGCCGGTACTGTTGGTAGTCGAGGGCCCGTTGTTGTTCGAGCCGCTGCCGCTGCCACTGCCGCCGCCGCCGCCTGAGCTGCTGCTGTTCGCCACAGCCGCGGCGGTGAGGATGGTGGTGTTGGTGGAGAAGGAAATGGAGGGCGTGTTGGTGGAGGAGTTGGCGCTGTATGCGTATGACTGCTGGGATCCTGAGGCTGACGTGGGATCTAGGCAGGTCACGGATACGGACTCGATGTAGATTTCGAACTTGTTCCCGTTGGAGGTGTAGTCGGGGTCCTGCCAGTTGATCATGCCTACCGCCGCGTCCATCGTAAGTAATAATCCTTGGTGATGAAGAGATATAAAAGAAACGCACCGTCTGCCCATGTCACGGTGCCTGGTGCGGAAGAGGCGATTCCAGCAGGCCAGATTGATAGCTCAATCCTGCTCGGCGTGTTCGGGTACTCCGATACACCGTTGGTGGAGGTGTCAGACGCCTCTACTGTGCGTACAATCTTGCCGTCGACGAGCCATGAGAGCGCTGTCGGAGTCCAGCTGATCTATAGGCAGAAGTTAGTTCAGTCCGAAGTGGTGGGAGTGTGAGGATGAGGAAGGACGTACTCCGTAGTCGTGGAAATTGTTGGATATGTCGCTGATGCCTTTCGTGGTGCCTCCGTGCGTTGTTGTTGCTGGAGTACCAATCTGATGAGAGACATTTAAGTGGAAAGGGCACGTGGCAACTCACGGACTACGCCTTGCCAGTAGTAATTTGTCTGCCCTTCTGTAGTCGCGGTGCCTGGCCCTATAAGGAACGTTAGCGAACATGACCAGGTCCGGACAAAAAGCCAACGCACATTCCCAGTCAATTTCGTCTTTGATGTCTGACATTGTGATGAAAGCCGTGACCACACCAGCCCATCGACCTGCTTTGACTGGAGAGTCAACTGGATCAGCAAGAGTGAGGAGCCATCGGAGCAATAGAACACACTTCTGGCTGTCATATTTCCGTAGTGCACATATCTTGTGCTCGACAATCGTGTGCCGCCATTAGTCTCAGTCAGAATCAAGCCTACCGCCGATCCATTCACGCTTGTCACGTTCCCGCCATCAAGCACCCAATCTGCACCACGAATCAGTATGGCTCTCGGCAACGGACGCAAATGCACGTACCATATGCTGATGCATTCCCGTTGTACTGCGAGGAATTTGTCTGAATGCGCGAGAGGTCATTGAAGGTGTAGTTGCTGCTCTGGCATATGGGCTCAGGCATACACGAGTCGACGCTGTACGACGCAAAGGGGTTGCATCCTCCTAAGCAGAACTAAGGACAATGTCGATTAGAACCGCTTCGAATACGTATCGAGTGGGCTGCGCACCGTGCCAGAACCGCAGTACCCAAAGTCGTCTAAAAGTGATCGGCGTGAGTGTCAATTGCATGTATTGCAATGTACAGGATGCGTACCACAACACGGAGCTGATGACGGACAGTGAGTCGACGAAGTGCTGAAAGGAAGTATATTTTATGAGCACGCGATAGTTATTTTTAGGTCGAGGGCCCACGACGCACCAAGCCTGGCCAAGGGCAGTCGACGCGAGCCCAAGAACAAAGGGCACTAAAGGCAGAAAATGAATGCCTCCCATAGCACAAATTGGCGATAACGAGGATAGAGAAGAGTGAGGGGGAACAGTTGTCTCCAACGGTGGAGAAGACCGGCCTTTTGAGGACGTCGCATCATGGACGCGAGGCTGTGAAGGCCGTCACGATGTCATGGCAGAGACGGCACTCACTTTCCGTTTCCCAGCCACAATCATCTCAAAAATGTGGTGGCGCCAGGGTGGCGCGGCAGTTCGGCTCCCCTAACTCCTTTCCTCACCCTCGACCTTGGCTGTGCGGCTTGACTGTGCTGGCGCCCTGCACTCAGAAATAAACTCGAAACAACAACTGGGGTCGAGCCCTGGGGAATCTTCATGCCATCCTATGCCTTTGCATCCTGAAGAAAGTGCTCGACCGATCAGCTTTATATTCTGCAGTTGCCGCATTTCATACCATTCTCTTGATGCTTTTGATACGGTGACCCTGGCGGATATGATCGTGCCGAAGACTGTTCCCCGCCAATATCAATGGTAAAATGTCACTGTTTAGCAATCATGCCGCTGACACTCGTTTGTAATCAAGAATATTATGTACGCTATTGTTTTACCAGGAGAGCCTGCTACAAGTGCGCTATCTGGAGTGCTGGACTGTAGAGATTATCTCGCTAAAGCTTACAGCTAGGTCTTGTTAACTATGTCACGGACTCGCGGTTCTCGTCAGCGTTTAATATCAGTTGCCTATCGTTTGCTGGAAAGTGATCGCATTTATAATCTGGCCTTTTGTGGCTGGGTGAGCGAGAGATCTTCGACATCAGCTGCCATTACATGCATTGAATGATTATGATTCTTTCGAGTCTCCAAATACCTCAAGCGATCTGTTATTTGCATTGCCACAATGGAGTGTGGTTGGAGCCATACATCCGGTTGAACAACTCCTTGCCACCAAGGTCTCGGGCTCTCATCGGAGGACTCGCAATGTCCTCGGCTGCACTTTTGTCAACTTCTCTAGGAAACAACAAATGCTCGCTGTTTCAGTCGTTTCGAGGACGTGCTGCCAAAACTTATGGGGCGTATATTATCACTTCAAAAGGATAGTTGTGGGTGTGGATTAGGAGATTTCGGTGGTGCTAGTGGGGGAATGTCAGTGATGTTTATGCTGGCCTGCCTGCTGAGCGCTGAGCCTCGGTGTCTCGGTGATCCATAAAATCAAGGATGCGGAACAGATTCAGGCGTAAATGTTTGAGCGAGAGTATTTTATGTACAATGATTGCCAATTAATTCTTCCCATATCTATACGGCTGGTTCTAGCACGAATTAGGATTCTTCAGAGAGAGGTTGGAGACGAGACAAGCAGACGCCACCTGGCCAACGCTGGCCCGGCCGCCCGGGTGATCCCCCCGGATGCATTACGTAATGCCATTTGACTTCCACCAGCTTTCACCCCAGACTTGCACAAACCTCCAAACTCGATCGTCCACAGGCTCAAATTCCGTCTAGCCCCTCCGGATCCTCGCGCCAATGTCCTCTTCGCGAAGCCTTTCCCTATGGATCGTGTCTCTCGCATAGCAACATGACTACTGCACGACTTTGCGCGCAATGCTATCGCTGCCAGCTTTCACCGGCAAGTGAACATTCCGTACGCGTGCAGTCAGTCCGAGCACTATTATGCTGCGATTCAACAAAAAATTGAGTCGATTCTTCCAGCGCGAGGCATATCTCCTGGAAGACTCGGAAACGTATAGGGTCGCAGCAGACAGAGGAAACTCTCAAGTGGTGTGTGGCATCCTATGCGGCCAAGCAGTCAGAACACTCACAATCATTACTCGGTAATCCGCAGACTCGGTAATTGAAATTTGTTCGCTCGTGACCCTCGACGATGGAAAAAATCAAATCATGCACGTCTTGTCGTCTTCGAGGTTATGATCTCGGCCGCAACAGACTGCAGCACTCCTGTATGCGCTTGTGTGAATAAATCCAATCACGATCTTAAGGCTTCCCTGACCATATTTCACCCTTCATCGATAACCACCTTCTCTTCACTGCCAGAGGAAGGTATTGTCAGTACCAAGATGGCATTTGGAATGAAGAACCACTTGCTTGCTCCCAGAAAACTTCGCAGCTCCTTCTTGCCCTCGAATATGCTGGCTGGCTATTTGCGCAACAGGCTTGCTTGAAAGCGTCCAGTCATTACAGTTGTCTCACATCACCTACCTGCAAAACAGACCTCCTCTGTGCCAGGGATATACACGATACCTCTATGCTGTCTATGAGGTTCTTGATAGAGTGACTTTCCGTTTCTGAAGCCCTTCCGCTTACAGAAGCTGCCATAGGAAAGTGACGCGCCTTGTTAGCTTTCACGTCTCGGCACGTTGCGCAAATGCAGAAATCACTTCATCCTGGCCTCCAGCCTTTTGGAACCCCACATACACCCAAGCTTGGCCTCTGCCATTCGAACTTTATATTACCGATGCTCGCTATCGTGTGGTTTTTCAATCGCTCACCGACATGGACGCGCACACGTGATCAAATTCGTTTATGCGTCCTGAATGGGAAACGATATTCAAAATCTGGAATTTCCCCAACTCCCACTTCTTTCCTTATACTTCTCAGTCCGTGTCGAAGGATCTCAAATTTATCAAATATCTTCCCATACACGCAACACCAAGCACCCCAACTCAACTCTCTAACCACTATGGCGGCTCAAATTTCCGGGTTCAGCGGGCCCCACTTCAAACGCATGCTGCACAACATCGCCCTCTCCAACCTGGGCAAAAGGGCTCGCCAGGCAGATGACGGTGCCCGCCTGCGTCCTGCTCTTGAGGGGAGGATCCCCATCCCAGACTACCTCAGCCCAGCGGATTCTCCTAACATTTCCGCCATCCGGGTTATGCAATTCCGCATGCGAGTCCAGGCCCTTCGGGGAGCCCGCCAGGCTCACCGTTCCAACTACACTCTGTCTGGCGACGAGAACACAAAGCGAGTCAAGATTGGCCACTCGGATCTGAGCAGGCTTCGCGATTCGGCATGGCCACAAGGCGCTAGATCCCTCAGGCACTTCACCGTGCTTCCGAGGACGGGGGAGTTCAACATCGTGACATACGAGCATCTATTTGTGCGTCACATTTAACCATCCTATTCGCTGTTCATGCATAGCTCAATCCCCTCTCAGATCCCCTTTCCCTGGTGGAGCATTGCCCGGGACGCGAAGGCTCTGATGCCCCAAATCATCGATGCCTACCCTGCAGATATCGACTATGAGATGGTTCATACGTGCTCCCAATCCTCCGACTTGATGGAATGCGTCGACGGAAACGCCACACTAGTCGAAATCGAAGATGCTACGATGGCGCATGCGACAGCGAAGGATACTGCGCTTGAGGTGAAATTTCTCCCTTGCATACAAGGGAATCGTGGCTAATCTTGCCTTCTACCATTAGAAGACTATCGACCTGTCCGAGGCATACTCCGCGGAGATCGAAATGCCCGCCATACAACTTGCGGTACGGTCATCCCCTTGGTTTTACTCTTTCGAGGCATGCATTTTCTTATAATCTTGTAACCAGGACTTTACACTTGTAGATGATGAGACTATGGACCCTATAGACTCTTCGCAATCTGTGAGTGTATCCTGACATACGCACCCTCGACTTTTCCTAAATATTCTCCGTCATTCTCAGCTGGTGGCGGAAGAGATTCCCATGGAGGTTGAACCGGTTCACGATGAGAGCGACGACTCTGCAAGTCACGTTCCAGTCCACTCTTGTCATGAACTGAGCGATCAAAAGGTCATGAACATATGTGCGACGCAGTGCGTCGATATCCCGCTCGACGACAAGGTTAGTAATCCGCCTCAGTACGCATCGTCTTCATTTGACTGGTTTCTCCTCGTAGATGGTCAAATGTACCGACGGTGACGCTATCGGTGCATGCAATGACGATGTCGAGTTCGAGGAAATCGCCGGTTCGCAGCCGATGGTAGTATGTGGTATCCATATGAACGCTACCAGCATCTCATGTCGTCTTCGTTTCAGGAGGAGCCTATTGCTGGCACGGCGCCTATCAACATGGCTCTTAAGGAGGAGCTAGTGGTGATGACGGAAGTGGTGCAAATGCGCGAGAACAAGAGCGCGCAAGACATCTTCGTGCAGCCGCGCTCCCTTCCAATGTCTGGCTGTCTAAGCTCGACTGTCAAGGTTAGCTCAAGCAGATACCCTCTCTCGTTCAATGAGCTGACAACCTTCCTCAGTCCTCACCCCCAGGGGAGATGCCATTAAGCTCATCGGGGGCTCCCCCGCTCGTTCATGACGAGAGTGGAGGACAGACCCGCGTGCATGCCGTTGTCAAAGAGCTTATGGGAGTTCCAGCCGACAGGCTTGGTGCTACAGATGTTCGCCGGGAGGTAAGTCTTTATGCCCTCTCTTGTTTCTTGAATTTTCTTCATAGCTTGGTCATAGAAGACGCGAAAGAGCATCACATCAAAGAACTCTCCGAGGCAGGTGGCTAAGGCGCATGCGAACACCAGAAGGCGCATAAAACAGGCACAAGCGGATGTTGGGTTCGCAGACACCCTTGAAGATGCCCTTGCGAGCACGAGCTCAGAGCCCACACCGTTGGAACCAGCAGCCACATCATTGGAACCAGCGGCCTACGAGGCCCCGCCCAAGAGGAACATCATCAGGATTTCGCCCAACCAGCTAGCAAAGGCGAAGATGGCTGCAGAAGCCGAAGCAACCCTGGCAGATATGCTTGCCAACTTCAGCTTGGGGTCCTTCGGGTCTGGGTCTAAGGAACAGCTGAGCGGCAAGCCACAAGGTTTTAAACCCTATGAGCGACCTTTAAAGAGAAAGGTCGGTGTGTTACCTTTAAATGCGATGCAACCAGGCTGATGATGTTATCTCCAGCCTGTCATAGAGTCAAACCTGACCATGGTTCTCGCGGGACACGGCGATACTGAGAAGGTCCGCGTGTATTCTTTTCCGTGCATCTTCGTCGCCTGATATCAGGGAGTCTAGGGATCTGGCTGTATCAGATCACGCATGAGTCGGCAAAGACGCCCAAGCGCTTGCGACTTGTGGCCGGAACCTGTGGCAGCAGCAGCTCCTGAGCCAACGGCGGCACTCGCGGTCCCTAAATTTGAGCCAGCAACAGAATCCGCGGTCCCTGCTCTTGTGCCAGTAACGGAGCTCGACGTTCTCAACCTCATCTCCGCCGGGATTTGTGACAGCGAGATCAACCAGCTCGCTGGCGCCATGGAATCTTTGGGGCGTGAATCATGAGAAGCTTCAAGACGGCGATCCTCTCTGAATATGAGCTTGGCCTTAATAGGTCCAGACCGGTTATCCTGCGCGCTTTCGATAGGTTCTTTCCACACACGGCATGTTCATTCCCGCTTCCACCAGCATTTCTTCATCTACCAGACACCTATGACATCTAACAACCACAAACCCGGCACCACCTATCACACTACCCATCTAACTTCATTGCTCCGTCGTGCGAAGCCAGCGCCTCGGATTACGCAGTCGACGCAGAGCTTCGAATAGCTCTTGCGACCGCTTTCATCATCGGATCGACGGTGAGTTGCTTCTCCCTCATTTTTTCACATTGGTGTTGACTTTCCTTACGCCTTTGTCCAGTTCTATCCCATCTTCTTCGTGTATTGAAGCAGCCGCCCGCGTTTCTATCAACATCACTGCTTTTGATCATTCTTGTCGATTACGCCGCCGATCCTCACCAGCCTCGACGCATCGTTGTCAAACCCGATACAAATTAGGATCAGCTGCTGCGCTATCAATTCTAGGCCATGTACCGATGAGCATCTCATCTCAGCCAATGCCCACACCTCCGCCGTAGCCACGGACGTAGACGACTAACTCTGTTTTACAATCGGCAATTCCCTCAACCTCACCCGCACCCGCCGTAGCAACGGACGCGGATGACGAATCCGGCCCCTTCCACCAGCATCATTTCCAAACTCGCCGCAGCTACGAAACTCCACTATAATGAGCTGCTGGATTCAACAAGGCCGGCGATGAGAAGAAAGTTTTTCGCTCGCGCATTCCTCTCATGCTCAGCAGACCCGGTACACGAACGAGAAGTAGACTGAAGACCATTAGGAGAAGAACGGAGCCTGGTTATAAGCGACCATACTGGCGATTCTAGCGCTTTCAAGGCTGGGTTTTCTACTGTCTACGTCGACTTCTGCCAGGGACGATGTTATCCGAGTCCACACCACCGACCATCAGTGGCTTATGAGGACAACATCAAGGCGTTGAAGGCTCGAAAGACCGAGATATCTGCTTCTCGCGACTACTATGATGGCTGGCCTCCCTAAATCAAGACTGAAGCGCATCCATCTAGACTAGTGCTCCATAAAAAGGCGAGCGCAATGGAGACACTCCGAGGATGTAATCGAGCCAGGCTACCAGCGTCGAGCAAGACATCTCATGCCTTCCGGAATACAATACAGGCCTTTCAAATGGCAAGCGAAGTACGCAATGACTACCTCGTGTCGCCCGCATTGCACAGGTTCTCTCCTATTCATTACTCTGATGAAGTACACTACCACGACGGCACATACGAAGAAAACACAATCTCTGACGACGTATTCTACTATACGAAGAAGCATTCCTATCTCGATTTGACGCACAATAATCGTCACCAATGACCCTATTTGTATCATAATCTTCTTCTTAAACTTCATCTCACTGGACCCCTCCCGCAACCACCTACCCCTCCTTGACCAGCATCTTATATTTGCTAATTTTGTGACTGGGCGAAGACTAGGCTTACGCGAGGGCAGCGCCGGGGCTATCGAAAGGCTGGGCTTTAGCTTCTGCGAATTCATCAAGGCTGGCACTCTGATACGATGTCTGCCACGACCAACAGCGAAGGTTTATAGCTGAAGCCAAATCGCGCCTTCCGGAACCCAATCTCTAGGCTTTGCGATAAAGCCAGCTGGTCGGTTGCTGTAGCCATACGGCGGGTGCCTATCCTGATGACGCACCACACATTAACCTCACATTCTATCATACACCACAACTCGCGAGACACCGAGGCCACGCTACACTCGGCAATGCTTAGCAAAGCAGCACGCTGGACTACTCGGTTTAATAACGCATGGATCTTTATCTGGATCCTCTGTAAACATGGCTTGTCCCGCTCCGTGCGACGTCGTGCGGCGGGGTTTGCTATGTAGACCATTACCTTCCAATCATTTAAACTATCATACAAACCGGGATGTACTGCTTACAACCCCACGTCATCCATTTGCCTACAACCCCCATTGACATGCGTCTCGCATAATGGATTTCTATCAAGACTATTATCCTATATTTGCACACCTAGACTATATTCTACCACCATCTCCGTTTTGCTCCATTCTTGACTCATTTTTTGCCACCTTATGTATGCATGTTGACTAGGACCTTGACGGTACTGTTACAGTTCTTCCTCATTATCGTCATTCTCATTAAACAATATTAAATTTATCTATTTCAATGTATATATTGGCTCGTCTTTATGCTTGTTTGTTCTTTGAAGAAGCTTAAGTATGCATTGCTTTGGGAGTGACTAGTGCTTGATTTGAGCTTGATCGCATGAGAGAATAAATTGTCGGATTTGGATTGAGCGGCCCGCGTTTGAAAGGGGCTATTTACGTACAACGCCCTGCAGCGCTTGGAAATAGCAACTTGAGTTACTTGACTGCGACTGGTCTCCAGTCACTGCGCTGAGACTATCTTCCGGCCTCGCTGAACGAACCCCACCGGTCCTATAAGAAGACCCCTTAATAAAGCGATAAAAGGAATATCGACATCTCTACACTTCAGTCAGCTTAAAGTTTCAACCTGATCGGACACTGGCAGCGCGACGTCCTTACAGGCCGACCATTACCCTTTGCATCTCCCATGAACGAAGAAAATGACCACGCTGCACCCAAGAAGAAGCCTACGGGAGCAAGACCCCTTAAAAGCAGAGTAACATCTGTGGAGTCCCAGCGCACGATCGATTCTGGATCCAGTTCAATCAACATGTCCCCGGCGCCAAGCTTGGGGCGCCAGTCGCGGATTACATCAAAATCGTCTACGCTTCGGCTGGTAGATTCCAACGAGCGGCATGCAAGCACAGGGGAAGACGAGCCGTGGTTGGGCATAGACCACTATCGCTCACCAGAATCCGAGCCTGAGGGCTATCTGTTCAGGGACATTCGGTCGGAGTCGAGACCTGGTAACACTGTAACTGCCCCTCCGATGCGTTCAAGGCAGAGTTCTCACAAACTATTTGCGTCTGAGCAATCATCGCGTACCAGCAGCGTCATCGATCTATCAGACAAACCCTCCAAGGCTCCGCGGGCGCGACCCAGCATGCCGCGCATGGCCAGCTCCCCGTTCGAAGACTCATACACACGCACCCTCACCAGCCCACCCCCAGAGAAAGAGAGGGAGAAAATCAGATCCTCCTCGCGCAACATCTTCCGTAATCCGCTTTCCCGCCCCTCATCGCCCTGGAGTGACAGGCCTACCGTGGAGTCTCCCGACTCGGAGAACGACCCCTTTGTCCTCCCACCGAATGTTACGAACCCTGAGCCCAAGGCATCACCGAAGCGCCCGTGGGCAATGCTCTCGCCGAGCTCGCGGTCCAGCTCGCCGATCAGAGCAGAAGCCACCGAGCCTATCCCACCTGCGTCCCCATCCAAAGCACGATGGGACCACCTACGACAACATGTCCTTCCCACCATCCCCGCCACGCAGGCGCCTCCGCAGCCCCCAGGGCGC
Organism: Athelia sp. TMB; assembly: GCA_014898675.1. Classification (NCBI taxonomy): domain Eukaryota; kingdom Fungi; phylum Basidiomycota; class Agaricomycetes; order Atheliales; family Atheliaceae; genus Athelia; species Athelia sp. TMB. The sequence goes on from JACXVL010000067.1 coordinate 132,104, forward strand.
CTCACGAGCCCCCCACCCGTGCTACCGCCTGCGAAGCCGCAGGCGCCTAAGCCATCCCGCTTCGCGCGGCTTGGGTTCCGCCAGGTCGTGGAGACTGTGCGAGAGGCGACGGTTGTGGACCACTCGCACCAGTTTGCGGAGGATGTCCTCCGCGCATGCTGGCAGTCGCGATTCCTTGAACCGTCCAAGGGTGGCAAAGGCGATGTGGCGAGCTTCAATACAGGCGCGTCGAACGCGTACCTGCCGTTCTTGGGCAGTGCGAACACGAGCGCAATGGATGTGGGTAGGCAGTCTGGAGGGCGAAAGCAGGATTTGAGAAGGCCGCCATCGATACAGAGCCTCGCAATGTCAACTGGCCAGATTCCGTCGGTCAAGTACATACATGCAATGCTGCTGCACTATGCGACGCCCAGTGTCAATCAGCCAGCGGTAGCTTCCACACTTCCGCACGAGGCGCAAATACTATCAGCACTTCAATCACCGTTCACTACGCGTATTTCGGGCACGAGGGCAGACGAGGAGCGTTGGTTCAGCGTTGAATCGTTTGAGATCGCAGTAAAGACCTGGAAGCCGGCATCCGTTCAGGTAAGTAGTCGCTGGAACGTGTCCGCATTGCACCTGCTCTAATGCGGCATGATTTTTAGCTTGGCGTAGACCGTTGTCTGTGGTGCTGCAAGGCGGCAGCAATGGCGCCCGACGCATTGCGCATGCGCATACTGTCTTCGCTTTCTTCTCTCCTTCTCTCCCAAGATAAGGGTGTGAAGGTCAACGCTCCGGGTTCAGTGCTGTCACTCTCACAAGGATTATTCTCCCTTCTATCCTCGCTGGCCTTCCTTACCGCTGACAGCGAAGACATTAAGCTGGTAAAAGAGCTGATCCGAGCGGTTCAATCTGCTGAGTGCGTGGATCTGATCCCGCAGCTGTTGGAGAGAGAGTATGGATTCATGCCATCAGATGATGACGACCTAGCGAGCGTCGCGGAGGCGCTTGTGTTGACTGGAGTAGGCAAATTTCTCGAACATGGCGCGGAGTCCAGTCGGAGGTGGATCATACGGTATGTGATCGAGGTAAGCTTTAGATCTCCCGCTTGGTTGATGTCCACGCTGAGTCAGCGCTTGTGAATATCTAGGAATACTGGAACGATCCGCAAGCCTCCTTCACTCCCCTGCTCGGCGCCATCCACCTACACAAATTGGGAATCTTCGCCCGCGGCATACTTAGCCTACTGACTTCGAGATCAGGGGACCCCAGAACGACACGCCTTGACGCGAACGTCGCACTGCAACTCCTTCGTGACCGTATGCTCCCAGAAATGGAGGCGCTCAGTGCACCTAATACTGTGGACGCCATGTCGCATATAGTCAGACTTGTACTAGAGCTGCTGTGCATCGATGACGCGAAGGAAATCGGGAATTGGGCATCGTCGAGCGTAACTTACTGGTATCGAGAGAGATCGCATTGGAAGGATAGTTTCGAGAAGAGGCTGGAGCAATTGGTGCGGTGCAATCACTTTTTTTCAGCCTAGTTTTCTTATGTTCTGCGTGCAGATTGCCGAGTCTGATTGGCCAACCACATTGAGGATACTCTCGGCTTTAGTACGAGTGCTTCCAGATGATGTCAGGAAATCTGCTGTCAGCGCATTCCTACCTATCCTAAACGACGTATGTATCAGCTTTGTCGCGAAAATAGCTCAAGCTCATTGACTCTGCATTATCTAGCAATTGGTGGCCGAGCCTCCCACTTATCCGTGCTTACCGTTGACCAGCTTACTCGACAACATATCACATATGTACCCTCAATTATTCTTCAAACCTCTATTTGCATGCGCCGCGTCAGCCAAAGAACTCACAGTGCAAAACTACCTGTCTATCCTGACCATCAATGCGCGGTTCCTGCCTGACTTCTGGACACGTGATCCGGAGATGATTTCAGTCGCATTAATGAGTGAGGGATCCAATAAGCCGCAAGGGACGGTGCCAACCTGGGGGAAGGCACGGCTCGGTCAATGCGCCCTTCTTGTGGAGCTTATTACATGCGCACATGCATTACACAAAGCAGAAGCGGTGACATCGGTATGCAGCTTCTGTGTGCCGCTAAAAGATGGTCACTTAATCGGTTTCTTTCAGCATCCCGGTCCTGCACACCTGGCTGCTGCAAAATTCTTCGCCGTACTCGAAGCACGCGTTGGAATACTGCTGAGCGCCAAGGTAAATCAAATATTTCTACCCTCAACTTGATTTGCATTGGTCTCACGTATATCATTAGGAGAAAACCGTGTTGGTGCCGCTTTCACAGCGAGCATTATTCTGCATGTTTTTCTTAGAGATCAGGATGCTAACAAGGTCCTTAAAACCGTGCGTGCCTATGTTCTTCCCGTGGCCGAGCTACGATGTTTCATAATAACAGGGGTTCTTGGCTTCCTAATGTGATTGACTGGCTTCAACATCCGGCTATCGAAGAGATTGGGCATGCCGAAGGCGACGACTCAGAGTTGGAAACAACTGTCAACAAATTAGAAATGCTCTATATCTCTGCTCAGAGTAGCTTCCGCGAGTCACACAAGGTAAGCTTGGATATAACATTGGTCATTTAATGTGCTGAACCGCTCGCAGCGCCGCAGTACCATACTTTTAGCTCTTAACGCTGACATGCTCGGTGGCATCGAACGAAACACTGATATCATTGAGCTTTTCGATCGCAGATTCAGCCTTCTGACCACACTCCGCAGAGGGTTTATATACAACATACTCCATCTATTGGTCGCGCTTTATGGTATGCTTTCTCAAGATGACTATCGCAAGATGGGACCTTTCTTATGGAACCGGTGTCTTGATGACGCCGAGCCCACCGCCGTGGTTTTTGTACGCAAATCATAATATGCGTCGAACGCAACTGATTTATGGATTGTTGGTAGTCTTGCTTCTTGACGATGCAGTGCGCAGAGAAGCCACATGGCGACTTTTTGCAATTGGTGGAGAACGATATCCGCAGGTGAGCAATTGCTTGCGACCTAGAATGACGGCCTGTGTTGAATATTTCAAAGCACTGATAGTGAAACACGGCTTCGATGTATCAAGAAAATAAGCGTGTTGTTCAATTGGCGTTTCCAATTACTCAATCAAGATGTTGTGAGGGATCGAACGCAACGACGACCTTTCAAACTTGCTCGAGGACCTTTGGCATTTGTGGCGACGGACATAGGCTCGACTGTCTTCGTTCTTGAGGAAGATGTCAGTCAGTCCAAAGATGCGCTTCCACTAGAACTCCGAAAACGCCTCGCAGAGATTGGATGGGCTGAAGAAGATGAAGTCGCAGATCAGCAGCAGGAATGGACCCGTACTCCGATGTCTCTTTTGCCAAGCACCGAGTTGGACCTCGCCGGAAATGTAGCGCCTGTCCAGGCATCTTCTTCTACACCTTTGGCGAGCCCTGTGGCCTCTCCGATGAAAACTCCCGCGTCCTTGGGGAACAATGGAGGCGATCTGGTGCGCCGTAAATCTAGCAGCAGCAAGCACTTTCATGGCGTCAAGCGCCGACCGGTTTTTGTTCCCTCGCTATCTGCCATATTTCCACAATTGGCAAACCTTGTCTTCGACCCAAATTTTGTGGTTGCAACAGCGGCCCGTGACACCATTCTTGATTTGATGCGCAATGACCCAGCGTTGTTGACGCGCCCTGTCTTCGACCTCCTTACCGAAGGAACAGAAGCCTTCGCTATTGCAATCAGCTCTTTCAGGGCCTTCGAACATGTTGCGCAGACGTTGCCACCAGCGATGGCCTATCACGTGTTCAACCATTTGGCCGGGTTCTTGAAATACATTGCCAAGAACGTAGACACTCCAGAGGCTCTAGCTGCGTTCGCGAACACAGTGCCCACGTTAGCTCGAATAGTTACCCAAGTCAATGATATGTCTATCAGGGAGATACGGCGCGCTAAAGTGGAGATCTTCCTCGTACCCTCTGGCTCTTTGTGGTTCCCTTCTTCGAGTCCGGCGGGGCCCATGTTTCCTAGGATCTATGGTCCTTATGACAACCCATACGAGAATGCACCCTCTCATTTGGTCGACATCACGATGATTCGTCTGTCGCAAAACATGCTCTACTTGGCAATGCTAAAGCGCAATCCTCAAGACGTCCAGATGATAAGGAAAAACATGTCTAGACTGGTTTTGCCCTCACGAGAGGATAGAGGAGATACCAAACCTCTCAAACTCCAGGATTTCGTGCCGCAAAAGGCAGCCACTCGTCGTCATGTTTCGTCATCAGCAGACGCCACTCTCGTTGGCCTATCTTTGATGATATCTCGCAGCTACCTGTTGCTAGTTGCACAGATTTTTCGCTCCATGTCTCGACATCTCAACGATCGTAATGAGTTGGCAGTGCTGATTGATGGCATGAATCGTATCATGTTGGCCCACGGTGATGACATCGGCATTTTGAGTCAGGCGTTGATTGGTGAGATTTCTCCAGCTTCCGTTAGAGTAAGACTTGACGTTTGAGTTTTTCAGCTCTCATGGTTGCAAGTACACGATTCCGGCGTTTGTTCACATCTGGCGGAGGGTACACTCTCTTCATGCCAGCACTTGTCAAGATCTACACAGAGTGTGACCAGCACTCTGGCATCAAGCTTGCCATCGAATATGCTGTCAACAGATTCTATGCACTCCATCAAGAGGGATTCATTTTTCAAAGCCTGGATATCATAGCGCATGTCATGATGACACCCAGTGGCATAGACCAAAGCTGGGTCGCACGCAGTATTTACACCCTGTTTTCTTCGCTGAAAAGAGGCGTGTCTCATAACACTCCTGACGCTGCTGGGATTCATGATTCAAACAAACTCCAGGAGCGTGAAGCTTTGATTGTCCGCACTGCGGAGGACAAACCACAAACTTTCCTAGCCTCTTTGCGACGAGGCAGTGAAGGGAAGGAAACCGTGTTAGTCAATCTCCCAGAGGAGTACGAAGCTGAGCGACTCGCTCTTGATGACTTCGTGCGCCTTTTCCTTACTGTCATTGCACATGATCCCACCATATTACGAGGACAACACTTCTTACACTTCCTGCGATTCCTTACGCCTCATCTTTACAACGCCTCTCAATCCGCACGGTCAGTTCTGCGCGACGGTGTCGATGCTCTAGGCACTGTCCTTATCAAATCCGCGGCCAAGGCCAAAATCCCCGAGTCTGCTCTGCTCAACTCTTTGGAAGACATGGGACTTGATATTCCCTCTCAAGATGCCGTCCTGGAAAACCAGCTTCTTGGGAAATCTAAGACTCCAAGTGATTTTGGAGCTATGCGCCTGGACTATTTGTCCATGGTTATTGCTTTCACATCTGCAGGGGGCCAATTACCACCTTCGGTGCTGCAGAAGATTGTTGACCTAGTTAAATCAATGCTCGCCCAGTCTGCAACTGAGAACAAAGGCCCAATCGCCCATTTCTTTTCAGAATACACGAGAACATCACTTCTACGTGATCCAGCCCCGACATTGAAGGAAGTAGTCTCATTTTTTAGTCAACTAGCTCCCATTGTCAGCACATATGCGACCATAGTCGATTTCTCCGGGGTTTTTGACACTGTGACGCAGCTAGCAGAGGATCCACTATATGCCAATGAGCCGACATTCTCTCGATTGGTCTCATCCCAGATATGCTCCGCAGCTCTCTCGGCATGCGAAGCGGCCGCGGCGGACAAGACTCTGCTATCACTGCCCTCTCGTCCCAGCACTATTCGCCTCATGTCTGCTGCCATCTTCCTTCGCGGTGCAGATGTCATGTCAGAATTAGAGAAGCATCAAGCTTCATACGAACTCCTCGTCGGTCTTATTTTGCCCTTAGTCATGATATTGAAAACTACAGCAGACGTCGTCTCCGATGGGCACTGGACTGACTCTTGGCGACGCGACGTACATGCTCGCACATGGACCCGCCTGCTCACATACTTGATGTCGGCATGCCAGAAAAAAGATAATGCTCGAGATGCGTCTCCTGGCCCGGAACGAAGCAGGTCGCAAACCCAGGACAAGCGTCGCACGATCCCCTCGAGCAAAGCTCGCATGATGACTCTCGTTGCTGCTATCCAAATCATAAAAATCATAATAGTTCGAGCTGAAGAAGACTTGTCAGCTCATCTACCCGGAATTTGGTCGCGCATTGGAGCATTCCTCAAGTCCATTCTGGCCGACGGCGATGCTACATTCGCTCTAATATCTCCAGATTACTCCGCACCTTCTTCCCCTGTGCCGACACCCCGCGGCAGCACGAGCTTCCCGAATATATCACCCACGGTCAGTGCATTTGGCGAGACACATTTCACGCATCCATCGCTCTCAAAGCCACGAGTTATTGACTATTGCATGTGGTCCATGTTTGAGCTACTCTGCCTCTGTCGTACGCCTCTTGTCATACAAATGCGGCTATTCATGCAAGAGAAAGTTGTTATTCTGGATCAAGAACTTCGCTACCATCAAAGTGCCAGCGTTGGTCGCCCACGCAGTCGCAGAATCTCCTCTGGGATGTTCTCTAAACCACGGCGTCGCATGTCCGGCTATATGTCCGGTTTGAGTTCCCTCGAAAACTCGCCTACACTGGGAGCTTCGGCGTCATTCCCAAGCGACCCGTCTTTGTTCAGTTTAGATCCTTCCCGTCAGGCTGGTTTTGAGAGGTTTGCTTCTCCAGGTGGCACACCCAGCCGTCCTGCGGGCCCGCGTATAGTGCATTTGGGACCGGTAAATGCATCCTCGGCATCTGCATTTCAACGATCTTCATCTCCTAGTATGGGTGGGGCGGCGGCGATGAACAAAACTGCAACGATCAAGTCCGTTTCACTTGCAATGGAGACCTATCGTAGGATCAGGCTCGTGCAGACATGCCTCGGGTATGATGGCTTATTAGCGCTGCCCAGGGTGGGAGGCGACGTCATGGACGATGATCCGGAAAATGCCCATTCGTGGTCAAAGAAGCAAGCAGTCACAGGGTTGGTCAGGGAAATGAAAGAGTTAATGGTGGAATTTGAAGAACCCTGGAGAGAAGTGGAGGATGATGTTGTGCTTATTGATGCCGACCAATCAGCTAATTTCTAAATCATCCACTAGTATAATCATTGTAGAGTCCCAGAGCTATGTGTATGCAATTATTGGTATCGTATTTGTATGCACATAAGATTCACCAAGGGATAATCAACCAACCCGGAGAGATAGAAGAAAGTGCCAAGCGCGGACGCAGCGCGAGCACCTCAAAGAGATATAGATGGGACAAAGTACGTATACAGCTGTCCGTCGCAGATACAAGAATGAGCGAGCGATCCAAGAAACTAACAAGACTGAGATCACAAATTTCGACACTAATACCTATGGAATTGTGGCTGACTGGGGTATTGTGGCCCACCTCCATAAGGAGACCTGCCATACGAAGGCGGGGCGGCATTGTATTGGTTGGACTGAGATTGCCCTCCATAACCCCTGTCCGGCATGGGGTGCGTCTCGAGATTGGTGGTGCTCTCGTTGATGGGTCGGTAACTCTGGCCTGCGAACCCAGCAGCAGCACCCAACGCCGGCCGATTTTTGCGCTTGGCCATCATGCACGAGCGGATGACGAGCGCAGCGACAATGAGCAGAAACAAGCCGACACCGGCACTAATGCCAACCTCCTTGGCCAGTTTACCCATCGTACCGGAACCAGAAGTGTTTGAGGCACCGCCGAGGAGGGTAGTGGCGCTGGTGTATGTGATGCCCGGCGTGTCGGTGGAAGTATCCTTCTCGTAGACATATCCAGTCGAGTTCGAGGGGGTTGATGTTGAGTCAGCGCACTCAATGGAGATGGAGGAGACAAGGGCCTCGAATTGACCGTTGGTGGTCTGGCTCCAGTCAATCATACCTGCGCATAGAAAAGAATCAAATCATCGATAAGAAGCAGCACGAAGGTAAAGGAACGGAAACGTGCCTCCGGCCCAAGCTACCGTGCCAGCGGGCTCTGAGCTAATCCCTCCAGGCCAAAGAGACACTTGTATTCTGCTAGGAGTGTTGGGGTATTGGCTTATAGTGCCATTCATAGCATCCGAGGCCTTGAGAGTACGGACTGTGACACCGTCCACTTTCCAAGTAAGAGCCTCAGGTTGCCAATCGATCTGTAGAGCAGTGAGTCATGAAGGAGATAACGTAGTCAGATGAGCGTACAGTGTAGTCGTGGTAATTCTTATAGGTATTCGAGAGCCCATCGGTCGTATTGCCATTAGTAGTGGTTGCTGGAATCACGCATTCAGGCACCTCAAGAATTTGAAACAAGGAGCATTACTCACGGATGACACCTTGCCAGAAATAATTTGTTTGGCCTTCGGTGATTGCGGTTCCTGGAAATTCCCAATCGATCTCGTCTGATCATGCGGATTGCCTCAGTGTCTGCATTTGATAATAATAATAAAAACAAGTCGCTAACCTTTGATATCGCTCATACTAATATCGGGAAACATAGACGGTGTTAGGGCTGCGCGGAGTGTAGAAAAAAGTATATATATCATACGTGATAAAGGCAGTCACAACACCGTCCCATTCACCAGTCTTGACTGGAGTGACATGATGAGATTCAATTCAAAATTATCATACAGCAAAAATAGTAAGGCTGACCTCTGGCAGTAATTGTTCCATAGTGAACATATTTTGTGCTAGAAAGCCTCGTGCCGCCATTTGACTCGGTCAAGATTAACGCGAGCTCACCCCCGGAGGTGTTCGTATTGACAATATTACCTTTGTCAAGGGTCCAGTCTGGAGCACGAGGTGAGTGGATGTGATAGGACATGGCTTTGAGTAATGCACGGACCATACGCCGATGAGTTTCCCTGGTACGTGGTGATATTGGGCCAAATTCGTGAGTTGTCGGGGAAAGTGTGATTGGCGCTTTGGCACACGGGGTTGGGCATGCAAGAGGTCAGAGTATTTGATGCCAGTGGGTTGCACCCTCCTAAGCAGTACTGAAAGAAGCAGATTCAGATGGGCCATAATGGTTTCAGAAAACACGTACATAGCCTGTCCCGCAAAAGCCAAATTCGCCTGAGACATCCATTCAGTCAATATGTTGGAAGTCAATGATCGCGACATACTGCAGCAAGGTGTAGCAGCCGGACACAGATTGTCCACTGAACTGTACTCGTGAATGTCAGTCTTTCTTGATTTCCAGATATGAAATCTAATATGCTAACCAAGACGCCTGGGCCGTGACAGTTACCAAAGCAGCAAGAATAGGGACTAGTATGGTCAATAAGCGGTGCATATTAGGCAGCTTTTGTAATAAAAGAGTGTAGATTTCCAAAGAGTGTGGCCTGCAAGACTCAAGGACGGCCGGTAGATACTTTCAGGGCCTTGGGGACAGATATGTAGCAGAAAGAGAAGAAGCGAGCTGAATTTACGCCAACCATTCTGGCAACAGTGATGGTCACGCTTGTGGTACCTAGTTACCAACGGAACAGCGGCTCGGCGGCTGCAAAAATAGGATTCCCCCTGATTTGATTATATTTGGCTAGGACGTCAGTTTGAATGCATCTTGTAACTGAAGTTCAATTGCGAAAATTCAAAAGAACAGGTACATACTGCAACATCGATAGCATAGCAAATGCAACGTGTATTGAATTATAGCAGAGCAAAATAAAACAACAGCAATCAATCGGTAGTATCAGTGATAGTGTACTTGCGGACAGTCTCTTTGAGTCCTCTCAGCAACTCTTGTTGCTTATACGGATCGTCAGGCATGCTGAGTGCGCCAGTGGCCAGCTTGAATAAGTAAGCGAAGTCTGCCTGTGCGACCAGAGGCAACTTCGCAGCTGCTGATTTCTTCTGCTTGCCTTCGATCTTTTCCTTGAAAGTCTTTTGAAAATCCGAGGAGATGACTTCAGCTCGTTTGACGACCTCGACAGGTACTCCAGCGAGATTAGCAACATGAGTCCCAAAAGATGAGGTGGCGATGCCATCGATGAGTTTATAGAGAAAGACGAGCTGCGCGAAAAGGAAAGCTCTTCAGTATTCTGATGGCTCTGCACAGCAAATTCGTGAGGCACCTCTCGTTTCTCATCGTCCACCATGGTCGACATATGCATGTTACGAATGTTGGGATGATACTCGAAGTCATCCGTAAGTGAACCGTAGTGAGTGGCAAAGAAGGACAGCGGTAAGGTGTGAGTAGCCAGCTGATGCAAGACAGCCTGGCGAGTCTTGGTTAGTGACAGCCGCAGCATTTTTTGAATGAGGGTTAACATACACCAGCTATCGCCATACCGTCCTAAAACGAGAGTCAGCAAATCGTGCGAGCATAACGGAGTTGATACTGACATATGTGGAAGTACCTCTGCCAAGCTCGTCCAGGATTACAAATGACTTCGGTGTGGCGTTACGCATAATTTTGCAACTACAAACTTTCTTAGCCGTATATTTTGAAGCTCCAAATCCTAGCTTACCATTCATCCAACTCTACTTTGAATGTGCTAGCGTTCGAGAACATGTTGTCGTACGCACCCATCCGCGTGAGGATAGCATCTACGGGACACATCCTAGAAAAAAGAAATGTCGTCAGTATCTGGTTGAAGTGTATTCGCAGGCAGGACTGACCGGACACTTTCCGCTGGAACAAGCATTCCTAATTGCGCCATGATCTTAGGAATATCAGAATTTACCAAGGACCTCTGTTTGTGAAACATACTCACAATCCCTGCAGCAGTCATACGCATAGCCTATGGTGGCATCGTATTAGCTCTAATGATCCGCAAATAGGAGACAAAGCACTCACAGTGGATTTGCCTCTGTACGCCGAATCAAGGTCAGCGGCATTGACTTACAAAAAGGGAAGTGACAAACGCCATATTAGGGCCTGTGATTCGGATAAGTTATTATCGATCATCTAGGCAGCAGGCAAGCTCACCAGTTAGTAACGCAATTCTACCAACATCTCTCCCGAGCTTAACATCATTGGGAATGAAATCACTCTTGGTGGCCAGAGCCGGATGTCGGAGATCCTTGAAGTCGATCCACGCCGCGTCACCCTCGATAAACTCTGGTCTGCAAACCGGTTCACCCAGGGCACTAGAAGATTTCGCCAAGCTGAACAGACAGTCCAACTCGGCGAACACTCGGATAGCCCGCAGCCAGATGCCGCGATCAGTGTCAAACTCTGCGAATAGGCGGAATTTAAAGTCCTTGATGGCGGTGGACCGATTTTCTCGCGCCTCCTTCAGTTTACGGATAGTAGGCTGTAGCGATGGCACAACCCAACGAATTGCGGCCTGAGATCAGAAGATTAGAAATTGCTGGCCGCACAATTCATAAGAATAGCGTACCTTGGTTGAACCACTCTTGGTCCACTCATCTGGGATTTTTTTCTGCGTCGGCTTTGTTTGTACCAGGTAAATTTCCTGTCAATATGTCAGGGGTTTTGTCCAGCTTAAAAGCTGCGAATCACACTTTGTTCCCTTGCGCACTGTGCCAATAAGTAAGAGAGCATCTGCGGTCGTCGATTAACTCTCGTAGAATACGCCATTGAAAGACCAAACATACCCTATCTTCTTCTCAAAAGTCTTTAGCTCTTCGTCCAATTCGCTCTCAAGCTCCTGGATTTCAGACATGATGTCATCGTAGACTTTGTCTTTGCCTTCGACGGGCATCAGCTCAGCTGTTTCGCTTTCGGGTTCTTGGTACATTTCTCTGACGTTCTTGATACTAGGGAGCAAATCAGGGGCAGAACGAAGCAGGCCGAGTATTGTCTTCGATTCAAACGATTCAGATGATTTTGCCAGACTGTCCATGCCCATGGTGAGCTTTTTGAAAGCCTGCAAACTTCTCAGGTATTCGCAAAGAAACTAATTTATTTAGGGACTTACTGTGAGCACTTTCAAGAAGTCTTTCACTTTACAATTGCGAGCATGAATGCGCGAGACAATGCGCTCCAAATCAGGGAGGCCTTTAGCGATACTGGTGAAAGACTCCTCGAATGTAGGATGGTCCATGATGTCCTTCACGGCATCCAACCTGATCATTTGTGATCAACAAAAATCACAGCAGTTCGTCAAGGATGTTGCCCACCGCGCGTTGATGTCGGCAGCCTTGCTCAGTGGCATACATAGCCAGATGCGGAAGAGTCGTTTGCCTAAAAAGCATCAGAAACGGGAGCCATTGATCTGACATGATACATACCAAAAGGTGTAACACAACGGGACAGCAGTTTGAGCAGGGTGCCCTCCTCTGTTCCCTCGTTGTTTAGTAGTACCTGGAATGTAATTGCGTTAGTCACTGTGCAACTCACTGCCAGTCATTACGAGCCAGACCTCAATGTGCGCCAGTGTCTGCCCATCGAGGATGAGGCCTTGCCCCTGTTTCATCGGATCGTAGATATTGAAATTCTTCATACTCAAAATATCTTTGTCAATATTCAAGGTGCGCAAATACCTGTCGAAATTGTCAATCATACACTGATAGGAGTAGAGAGCCAATCAAACCATATCATAGATCCTAAGGCCCGCATGGTATCCTTACAAGTCGCCATTCCTCGAATGCTCTCAGGTACTGAAGCACTCAACACGGCGTCTTCATCTCCCATCTCAGCGTCCTCATCTGCTGGGTACATCTCTTTCAACTCCTCCAAAGTCTTCTCATAGTTAAAGCCCTCGCTTGTGCGAATCACTGTCCTGAGGCATGATGTCGGAAGGATGGCATCGAGCAACCGAATCGTAGAGATAGTAGGATTCCCCTGTGAGGTTGTTAACAATGCTCGTTCGACGGTCATCTGCTACAGGACTGCCCTGACCTTTGTGTAAAGAACTTCTTTGGGCCTCAGTTGCCGTAACAGCGTCTCCAGTTTCGTGCGACAGATGTCATCCTCGAATGAGCTGAGACTGAATTCAGAAGTTGCGCTATCAAGCACACAAACACCAAAATAGTTGGTTGATTCAGCGCTACCATCATCGTCTTCATCCTTCGTCTTGCCTTCGCGTATTGAGATACAGTGCCCGGCTTGCTCGTCTATAAGGAGCTCATCGTCAACAAGAGTCCCATTTGTATAGACCTTATTAAGTTCGCTGTTGGGTCTTGCGATTTAGCTGCAGAACATTAACATTTTGCAAGCTACTGACCGTCGCACTATTTTTTCTTTGCCTCCATCTTTCTCGGCAGGCTTGCCTTTCTTCTTATCTGCCGCCATTCGCATCTCCGCACCTAGAGCCGTCTCGACTTGATCAACACGTCCCACCTTGTAACCTGCAAAGAAAACTGGTTCATGATGGGCTATTATTGGATTCGGATGGGAACGGACCTTTCCCGAGAAATTTGCTGTCGTCAAAATATCAGAAATCATTATACTCGGGGCATGGAAAGGGTCTTACGCAGCCCAAAAATTGAAAGACATCTCCGGGACACCAACCTAAAGTAAAGTATGAGATGGGTGTTTTCTAGTAATGGAGTAGATCAACATTCCATGGACATCTTGACACGCTGTGTCAACTTCAGATCGAACTCGGTGTGGCCTATACGCGCGTCGTCTTCGTAGAGCTGAGAAGCGTGCGTCAACTAAATAATAGAATATAAAGAATTGAATCACAAAAAGGCTACCTCCAAGAATTTGCTAAGGAATACAAATCAGAAATTGTATACAACTGCCGATGGAAAGAAGCTCACCCCTTTTGAAAGAATAGCACCTGAGCCGTGACGATAAGAGATCATATGTGGTTCGAAAAGTCATACGGGAAAGCTCACTGTGTCATAATGATTTTGTTTTATCTGCAAGGAAATCAGTCCGGCTCGTTACACAATAATAGTCAAGCGGCCCACCTCCCAGAACTAATTATTAACCGAGTCAATAGAAGCGATTTAAGAAGCGTGTGTTTAAGCATACCTGCTTCTCGAATGGGGTGAATGTCGCCCATGCATTCTTAGGTATAAACAAAGTCCTAGGATCGTACTTCGCATCTCCAGGTCTCACCCCATCTTTCTGCATGAAGCTTAAGATGACGAGGAGGAAAGATTTTACAAAAGCACTCACATCCCTGATATCCAGCAAAAAGCCGTACGGACTTTCGTCATCCTTCTTCTGGTCCTTCTTGTCCTGTTCCCTCTGCTCTGCGGCAGTGAGAAAAGAATAGCTGCCTCCTCCAGCACTACCGGTATGCTTTGCAGGGGCTGGTCTAGATGCCTTTGCCTTCGATACTTTTGTAGTGCTCTTTCGAGAGGCCCCGTCGACTTCAACATCGCTATCAGGAGCAATGAAGGAATCTGAGTCGGAATCCATTGCAGAGGAGCGTCGAGAAGATGCAGATGACCCCGACGAGGAGCGGCGATGAGAGGAAGTTGGGATGGAAGAGTCTGAGGGGATGAGATGCGCATCGTCGTCGCTGGCTTGGGAAGACTTGCGTGCTTTGAACAATGAGTCAGTATATGCGCGAATACTTTTACATTCTGGGGACAAACATGACTGCGATCCACCTTTTTTGAACCTCGTGAGTTTTGAGGTGAAAGAAGAGAGGACTTCGCCGGTTTCCTCATCGTCGTCAGATAGCTGTGGCACGACGCGTTGTTTCTTTGCTCGACCTAAGCCCTGAGTGAGAAATCGTGAAATAAAGGTAGAAATGGCGTACTGGCGATGACTGGCGATTTGGGGGCCGATGTAGTGAGCGCTGGCCCTTTCTTTGTAGGAGACTCGTCTTCTGAGTCTTCAATGAAAAGCTTGCGTTTTACGCGTGCCTTTATACGTATAGTCAGTATGATGGTTGCATATAATAGCTGATGCGCCTACTTTGGGCGCCTGAACGTGGTCGGCTCCCTCGTCATCTCCGGACAGCATGTCCACATCTATAGGGTCGCTGGTGGGCGGGGTGTCGTTTACGACGTTCTTTCCCTTGTCCGAACGCGTCCCATTATCTGCACTTGAGCTTGGAGTAGTCTTGCTAGGACTTGAAGCTTCTTTGGACTTGGACACTGGAGTTTTCTCTGTCTGAGGTTGGGGCTTGGACGTGTTGGCTGATTGCGCCTTGGAGCCCCCGTCAGGCTTGGCTGCTGTGTTCGACTTTGCACCTGCTGGCTTTCCGAAGAAGCTCATCAGGCTTTTTTGCTTCATTTCGTTCGGTTTAGGAGCCATGATAGAACAACAGGAGGGGGGGTGCAATGATTCAATGAAGTCTGACAGGTGGTCGCCGCGTCGCGCGACCAAATCCTTCCGAAATATATATTGATTGGGCTTTACGTCAAGAAATTTAGTCAACTGGCACAGCCCCAACGTAAAATACGGCACACACAGTCCCCTTATAATTAGTCTCCCAAAGGCAGCCGCGATGTACTACCTTCAACCCTCGTGCCTCGCGATATCCTGTACAGGTCAAGGACGTCGACGCGCACTGAAGTCACTCACTCCAAAACTCCTCGAGAGCAGGCCGTCTCGCCCACACCACACCAATCAACGTCACACGGGCAAATGGTTATAGGATGGATTTGGCTCACCATGGCACACCACACTCGATGTCGCCTCTAGAATCATAAAAATTTTAGACGATGATGATCTCATGGCCACTCTAAAAGTGCGATGAAAGTTTCTGCCTTTATATTTCCGAATACAATTAATTATGAAACAATAAATTTACAAGGTTTTCCCAGCCCATAAATCCTCTCATTCGCCAGCATTCATGCACCTCCGTCACGCTTGGCCGCTGATTGTTTCCCGTAGCTCGAGCCGATGTTGACATCATCGGGATCGACAGTCTCTTCCTCCCGCTTGGCCACCACTGGTTTTCCGTAACTGGAGCCGATGTTGATGTCATCGGGATCAACAATGTCTTCCTCGCGCTTGGAAGATTTCTTGCCATAGCTCGAGCCGATGTTGATATCGTCAGGGTCGACAGTGTCTTCCTCACGTTTAGAGGATTTCTTGCCGTAGCTTGAGCCGATGTTGATGTCGTCGGGATCCACAACGTCTTCCTCGCGCTTGGAAGACTTCTTGCCGTAGCTCGAGCCAATGTTAATGTCGTCGGGATCCACAGCCTCTTTCTCCCGCTTGGAGGACTTCTTGCCATAGCTCGAGCCGATGTTGATGTCGTCGGGATCGACGACGTCTTCCTCACGCTTGGAAGATTTCTTGCCGTAGCTCGAGCCGATGTTGATATCATCGGGATCTACAGCCTCTTCCTCCCGCTTTTCCGCTTTTTTCCCGTAGCTCGAGAAAATATTCACATCATCTGCGTCTTCCTCTTCGCGCTGGAAAACAAGAGGTGAGGGTAGGAAATAGAAGAAGTGCAATGGACTTACACGCTCGACATTAGGTTTGTAGCTGGAGAAGATGTTCACATCGTCGGCATCTTCTTCTTCGCGCTGAAAAGCGAGGCATGAGGGTAAAATTTAGAGAAAGCGCAATAAAACATACACGCTCGGCCTTGGGTTTGTAGCTGGAGAAAATGTTCACGTCATCGGCGTCCTCTTCTTCGCGCTACATTAAAAAAAGAATTATGAAGATGAGAGATAAAGAAGGTGCAATGGACGTACACGCTCGGCATTGGGTTTGTAGCTGGAGAAGATGTTCACGTCGTCGGCATCTTCTGAGCTTTCCTCCTCGCGCCTAACAAGCGCTGTAGGCGCGTTTCGTTGCAGGACAATAGGCAAAGCGGTGGAGGTGGCAATCAGAGCACTGAGAAGTAGAGCGAACGAGGGCTTCATGTTGAGATTGGGGGAAAGAGACTGTATGAGGCAAAGGGGCTGAAGTAAAGGAGAAGAGGATTGTTGGAGATAATGGATAAGCGCAGACCATGCTTATATAGCGATGGCAATAGCACATCTGGGTGCAGTCATTGCGATACTCTAGAAGAATTTAGAGAATAATAGATCCCTGGTCAGCAGGACGGCTAGGGGTGCTTCCGAAATCCTCGTACTGCCGTGTATTCGGACTTCGGGGGCTTGCAGCGCCAGGAACGTAGATATACATACTGATAGGCATGCATATGCCTAGCATCTTGACAGTCCCGGTCACGGTTTGTGAATCACCAAGGACTGATAGGTGGCTCTTCCTCTAATTATCCTGCGGGCGAATGTAGCTTAGGCAGGTTTATACATTCGCCTACGCGAATATATTCCCTGAGTAGTACCCAACTCATTGGATATAATCCCAATAGATGATAGCACCTCGAAGCGCATTGGAACAATAAATTGTTGTTGGGTTCCTCAACGGCCAATCGCTAATGACACCGAATGTAATTGCGATGTTGGCGCATCTGTCCGCTTCGTCCGTACACCGAGGAAAATTGCACGCCCAATCAAGACAGAGTGACTTCGAGCCTAGTGGCGGTCAGATACCGTCGCTCCGAGATGCTGCCAGCTTTACACCTGACTGAAGGTATGATGCGACAGCCTACAGGCAGTGACAATCACTTCAGGGCCATTTGATGAAGTCGTCGCGTGAAGAACGCAATCCGAGAACCTAATGTGAGAGCATTTCCTGCAATGACGGAAGCGCCATGAACAGGAAGGGTTGAAAGGTCCAATTGGAAGTACCTATGTTTGAACGATGTATCCCGGCAGCGGCGAGAGGATACTGATAGAATTTGCCTTTCCATATTTGCAGTCATTAGTCCCTGTCACAATATGCAGGCATTGGTTCCGTAGTCATTGCGATTTCTTGCCGAGCTTGCTTGAGCTAATGTTTTGGGAGTGAGAGGAACGGGCTGGAACGGGCCAACGGGAATTCGAGCAGACAAACGCTCGGGCCGAAGCTTTCGCAAAATACTGACAAACAATCGCGCCACAAATTAAAGGTGTAGCTCGGGCCGGCCCGCTTTCATCAGTCCGCCGTGCACTGTCCACTGATGGCCTTGAATCAGCCTTGAACTTGCCTTGAACCGCCTATTCACTGCATATTTGCCCAATTTACACAGTTTGGTATAGTCTCTTAATCTCTTTCACAGGTAGTAATCCTCTGGCTCTATTTTTCTCCACGCTTGGATTCGTCGCCTTACTCTGATTCGTCAGTACATTTCTTTCCACAACCGCACCAATATTCTATCATCTCAACAACAATTTGCCTCACTCGTACATGTACAACTATCAAAGCCACAGGATGGTCTCCGAACATCTCATTGGACCGAAAATCCTCCATATCCAGCCGTCGAAAGTTATGCATTCGCACGGTAAAGCGCAGTTGAAAGTGTTATCCGGTCTACCTGTAGAGTCTTCGCGGCCCTTGACTTGGCATCTCTGAGTCCTCCCACTGCTTTGGCCATTCTAAATGACCATAAAAACGAGCCCAGCGGACGTTCAAGGAGATTCGCAAAGCGCCCAAACACCCAGGGCCCACATTCTCACATCTCTTCCGTCGAATTATGCGCATCATATCGTTGCGGCGCATCTGATCATATCAATGACACAGAGATCAAACGAGACGTCCCCGAGTGTTTGAGCCATACACGGGCCCATGACCGCTTGCGACGCATCGTGGAGCGATCTGGAGTCACTCTGGGTGTTGGCAGTTGCAATGCTGTATTATTCACTATGAGCCGTTAACCTCACATCGTATACGATATCATTCTAAAATTCAGCCAGTGCTCCAATCTCAACGACCGATTCCCGAACCCCTCAATAGGAATACCAAACATTTATCAAAATCTCACATCTAAAAAAACTCCCCTTTCCCAGGGACCTGGGCAACCTCGGCATCAACGCACAGTCTCACACACGTCGACACTAGTATCCGGTTTGCATCTAGGACAAGGACTGATACTAGACTTCGGTGTCTTCGGCCATCGATCTTTGAGCATCGATCGTCTTTTGTTTATCAATAGCTTACGCCACGCCGTCGAGAACCTGACCACATCATGCACGGGGTCTTGCTCGAGGCGTCGGTATTTGCCAAGATCCTCGACGTACTCAAAAGCTTATCCTGCGCTCTTATAACAACGTGCCTGGCGAGTGTCTCGGGCCGGCACCTTCGCGGGAGCGGCTTCACCTGTCATGCATACTGAACATACCGAGCGATAGCTCCGCCGCACACTCGAGGCATTCACGCCCACCCTATGCTTTAATCTCCGGGACATGCAGGTGTACCTGAGTCAATATCAATGGGGTAAGAAGTCATCGCTATGGGCTTCTCGGGGCCCGCCTCGATGGCGCAGTGGCACTCAGATTAGCTGGACTAGTCCCTTGATGCAGTTGCGGCTTGCCTTTGCCTGCCTTGCAAATCCTCATATACGTTTTGACCATATACCACTCCCTTCCGCCTGCTGGACAGATCGGTCACCGGTCGCAACGGCCATAACATTGCTGCGTGCTACGAAGGGTTAGGGTGGATGGTGGTGAATGGTGACTTGCGTAATAAGAACGCCCAACTATACTCCCATCGCCCTAGAATCTGTGATCCCGGATTGTTTGTGAACATTTGTCTATATATATCACAGACGGTCATTATTTGAGTTCAGATTAATTGTATGATCGTTTAATGATTCAAATCGATGTATCCGATTGAGTCATTGAACCAATACGGGCGTCTTGCTCGGCCTGATAATCAGCTGAAAAGATTTTCGGCGGGCCTATGTGGCGCGAACTTCGCACGTGGTCGTGAGAGGCTCCAATTTGCAAGGATTTCGAAATATTAGGATTCAAAATGTCACTCTGCGGACCGCAGACACACGGCAGGTTCGATCAAATGACAGACCACTCGGAAGACGCAGAAGACATACTCTCTGATTCACTGGCGTTCTTAGGGGGAGAGCAAGTCGTTGAGGATCCGCAATTGGGCTACGGTCCATTGCTTTTGTCAGTGGCCCCGAAGGTGAGTCGATCGAAGATTCGATGGATACAGTCTCCCAGCCCGAGTCGTCTTGCAGGAAGGAAAGGTGAGGAGCATGTTACTCGCTCGCGATCCGGGTATCTGGCCATTTCTGAACCAAACTGTACAGGCCACCACACTGCTTGCAGACCATTTGTTCTCTCCGTCGCTGCTTCTCGCAGAGCACGTAGAACGCGGTCTCATCCCAGCATCCGGGCGCTCAGGTAAATCCTAGAAACTCCCCGCCCTTCGTCTCGTCTGGGATTCTCTGACGTCCACCAATCACCGCTACCTCCAAGTGATCGAACTTGGCGCCGGCTGTGCGTTACCCTCCTTGCTGATGGCCAGCCTTCGTCTGCCCCCCACGGACATAGTCGTCACAGACTACCCGGATAAGATCATACTGGGAAACCTTTCGGAGAACGTGGAGCGGAACCGGCCTTCGTTTCACAAGGAATGCAGCGTGAAATGCGTAGGCTTTGAGTGGGGCCAGGACACTGGAACCTTGCTGTGAGTTTCGGCCAACTAGGATCGAAGCGCTTTTTTCTCACCACGCTGCTATGCTCTTTCTTTGTCCTTCTTTTGGGCTACCCCCTAGGAATCTTCTTCCGCACCACCCTCAGACTAGAGCTCCAGGATACGACATCGTCATTCTTTCCGATCTCCTCCATTTCCACAGTTCTCATCCGGTGCTCGTAACATCTCTTGTAGCACTCTTGTCGCGTGCTTCCAGTTCGCGAGCTTACGTTGCAGCGGGGAATTACACTCGCCCGCATATATGCGATAGTTTCTTACGCCTAGGGGAACAATCGGGACTTATCTGGGAAGAACAGGACAACACCGGAGAGGAGGCCCAGTGGTTAGGGAGTATGCTCGTGCCTGGCCTGTCAAAGGCACAGCTAGCGGTCCGCAAGAATGCGTGCAGACTTTGGATTGGCAGGTGGGCTGATCTGGCATACTCGTGATGCCAGAAAATGTACTCTACATTCTGCTTGAACTTCGCAACAGCATATGTCCGTTCAGCAAATACCCAGATGCTACAGACGAGATATCATGTGTTGCAGATAAGATCATGTTCGACGAGCTGCAGATCAGATCATATCCGACGTCCGCCTCATCTATTTCCTCGTTCGCTGAACGCTGATCTTTGGTAGTGATGGAGCACCCGATCTCTATATCTTATCGGACGGGGTGCTTCAAAAACTATTGCGCATCGGGCCCTACCACGCCCTCCATTACATTCATCCAAGTTCACTATGACGCAAATAACATTTCACCCGCGCCATGACGATCTGCATACAGGCGCCATCGAGCATCGCTTATAAGAAGCGTACATATGGGTCACACGCTGCGGTAGCATCACATCTTGGAAATTCGCATTGCACGGGGATAGCGCCATACCAGGCCGCCCGTTATCCACAGCCTTAACCCTCGATCGCTGCCCGAGATAGCACGAAGCGCCACTAGACGTAGGGGCCAACTGGCAGATTAGCGCGCCGGAAGATGCACGTTCACACCCTGGGCGCGAGCTAAAGGGCACCGCTGCCGGTCTGCGTTCGTCAGCGAGAAATCTCAACGAATGCCACACAATCACTCCGAGGAGATTCACGTGGTGGATTCTATCAGCTTTCGTGAGGTAAAAAGAGAAGCACGGAAGGCAATCGGATCGCTAGAGGGCTAGACTTCCCCAAAAGTGAGCGTTGTGCGTTGCTTCGCTGACTTGTTCACATCAGTGTTCTCCAAAAAGCCGCAATCGGCAATGCAAAGTACCGTCGGCTCGTTCTTCGCGGGAGGCTCGGTAGAAACCGCGCGGTATTTATCTAGTTCGCAATTCAGTAAGCCTGGACGAAAGTCGATGCCGCTGCCGATCGGATTTTTGACTAGCAGGATGCCCCGGACAACGTTATCTGCACTGGCAATATTACGGGAGCCGCGAGTACCGCGGCAAATATTGTCCTGCGCTTCCTGCAGTTCACATTCTACTGGCCACACGAACTGACATATCCGATTTAAGCTTGCCACGCGACACGCGTTGGAAGGGTGTAACGCCGATTTGCCCGATGCTTTGGTCCTCGTGGAGTGGACGATAACGTGCAGTGACGACTTGCTTCGAGTGCAACATTACGAAATTGAACGTGGAGATCCAAGTACCACACCCTTTCCTCAGGATTTCTTGAAGGTGTCGAGAAAGCTGCTTCCTCTCGCTCATCAGCCAGTACTATTATGCCGAAGAACTCGGCAGCGTAGGGCTCGACGAGTGCTAGTGAAGGGCGGATCCCAGCACGAATACTTCAACCGAGTGGAGCGGCTATTTGCGGTACCAGGCCGCGCATAGACGAAGGTCTTTTACGTGGAGGTGCCATGCTGATGAACCCCGTAGAGAGGTTACAACTGCGAAGGCTAATCTTCAAATGGCGACGTCAGATTGGCCAGCCTCCTGGGCAACGGCGGCAGCCCGCCTTGAGCAGCCCCGCATAGGAGAATCCACATGATTTACATTAACGCCACTATGAGGCCGCTCTTTTGCTCTGCGACATCATTGGCCGGCTGTACTTGACCAACCTGTCGGGACCTCGATATTTCATTTAGATCGCAATTGGCCAACCTGACGGGTATCTATCCACTGACCAAGTGACACGGAGATCGCTCATGAAAGGGCTCACGCGTTTCGTACATGCGCCCTGACTGACCTAATCAGACGATCTGCGGCTTTGTACTGATGCCAAAGCTTTCTTCTGAAGATCTAAGGCTTGAACTAGGTGAGTTTATATGTAGTTTATAAAGTCTCTGTGCTTACGTGTTCAAGTTTGTACTCATGTATCCCGATAGCCTTGTGGAGACTTCAAATTCTGCAAGCAGGCGCAACTCTCCCGCGGCGATAATTCTCTGTGTGCCCCTGATCAAATAACATAATACGTTGGATCTAGAGTTGATCTTGAGCTGATCTTGAAATGATCCAGAGCCAAGTAATTTCACAAAACCTGTCGCTGTCAGCGCCCTGAGGCCTAGTACAGCCTGACGGAAAAGAAGAGCGGCGCGCCGAAACAGCGGCAGGTTTGCAGCCAGTGCCACCATCCGTGTGTCTGCGGATCCCCCAGAGAAGAGACCCCATTTCAAGGCAACTCAAGGCAGCAGATCCGCGACGGCGTGCGCGAACGTCGAGCATGGACAATCCACGCTTTCGAGTCTCTACGTGTTCGAATTCAAGTTTTCCTACTGCCTCACCTCATCCTCTTCTCCCGCATTGTGCCGAAAACTATTCATGATTTTCATCATGTGTAGATTGCCGCGTACAAAACCGAGCCGTAACCCGGGGATCCATCTGCACACCAAATTACCCCCGTACCCTCAAGAATGGATCGTTACCCGGTCACCATCGCAGATAAATCGCTACTCGCCCGTCCTGATGCCGCGAAGGCTCATCTGTGCGTCCGCACGATCGTGTTCTGTTCCGATGTTCCAAGCTGATGATTTCATGCCCCAGCCGTCATGTACGGAGAAATTACAACTCCACAGCGTCCGACAGCATTGCTCCTCGCGCGACCTATGCCCGAGCGAGGCCCATAAACCCTAGCCACCGTCACCCATCGTTGGACTTCCCTTCTACACCCCCTCGTTCTCATTTTAATCCAACTAGGCAACATCACTCGTCCCGCCGCAAAATGTTTGGCAGATATCTGGAGTCAGGCAGTCAACTCTACACAATTGCGGCTGACGCCGAGTCGGTGAAGGTGGAAGCCAGCGATGACGGCTTCATTCAAGATGTCACTCACCGAATCGGCTCTTCGGCACCAGCCCCCTTCGAGCACCTGGTGCCGCCCACCGAAGTCCCCCTACGCGCTACGGGGGCCACTAAAGAAATGCGCAAACTGATGAGTGTCTTCAGGCTCAATCCGTTTTCGATTCACCACGGTGGCGGACGTGGGGTATCTGACCCGCTATGGAACGGCGAGGAAGCAGGGCCCCTGACCGAGAAGCCACAGTACTTTGAGTACCAACTCAATGGCTACTATGACAATGTCGATGAAATGGGCGATAGGGCGCATGGGAACTCGCCTGGGCTTTCATTGCATATACTGGATGGCGATGAAGAAAGCGGAAGTCCTTGGACTGGAAGCGACGAGCACTTCGATTCGTCTTCAGGCTGGCAAGCTGCAGACTGGAGCTCTCATGTCTCCCACTCTTCACCATCGGATATGAACGGTTGTCTGGAGCTCGAATATACCGAATCGATGCGCCTACCTTGTAAGTTGTAATATTTTTTTCATGTTTTCCGTTGTATTGAGTTGCCTTCAGCCACTTCAGCGTATCGCGACGAGCAGTCATATTATTCGGACTCGCACCACTCGCAAACCGGATATTCGTATCAAAGCTCCCCTACGCCATGCTCCCCCGTCGACTCATATTCATCTCAGACAGGTCACAGCGCCCCTTCATCCACGCACTCTCTATCTCCTTCCCTGTCATCATCATCTTACCGGTGGCCCACGTCTGCGAATGCCTCATTCACGGACTACGACCGTAACTCGGCAGCGGGACACAGCAAGGGTAGCCATGGTCATCCGAGTTCACATGGACACCGCGGAGACCCTCCCCGGGCACCGGTCCTCCCTATTTCCCTAGCGCTCAGCGCGCAGACGTGCGGCAGATCAGGGGACCCAGATCCGTATGGCTATCCGGCCGCAGCGCCAACGGCCAAGCGGTGGGCTGTGTCTCAGGCTTCGGCGGTTCAGAGCTACATGTTCTGAGCGAGTGAGGCTGGACTTGAGGCTGAGGCGCACTTGAGGCCAGGTTGAGGCGCACTTGGCCACGGAGTGACGTGCGTGTGGGGCTCTGGGGGCTGTAGGGTTTTCGGCGGAGAGGGACTTTTTACAAGAGAAGGTTGATTGAGTGGGAAACCGATACCATCCAAGTCACCGGCACATGCCAGGCTCTTTATTCTGCAACCCGACCGTCCACCGTCCAGACCCGCCACTCGGCGATAGTGCTACTCGCCTATATCCGAAGTTCTTCTTCGCTTCTATTGGATTCTGCCTCCGGAAACGGAATATGACCCGTGGACTGAGGGTCGTCTTCGCTGAGTTTCATTTGTCACGCATAGCACTGGGCACCGGTGGAATGGCCGCCACCGTGGTGGTGAAGGTATTAGTGTTAAATTTTGGGGCTCAGGACTATTTGAAAAACGGCATGTATTTGCTGCTGGTGACTGCGTGCTACTTTTGCACGCCCTTTCTCTTTCTTTTGGGAGGTGGATAATATAACTTCGGGGATCGCCGTTTATTTTGTACGCTATTTGCTTTGCCCCATAGATATATTCTTCATCGTCATGCTATGTATTATCAAGTTCCGATCTCATCTGCTATCTGCTCGCTTTCACGGCGCGACACCATTCACGAAGTCCCCCTCACTTGTAGCACTATCACTCTTGCCGTGGTTACTTAAATTCGCATGCAGTATCAATGAATCCCGATCTTCCAGCGTTACTGAGGCTTGACGCATAAATCTATTAATCTTCCTTTGAAATATGCCCTCTGCTTCATCTATGCTCATGCTCAGGTAAAATTGATAGAGGCGCGAGCGTCAGCCGTCGAGAACTTTCCGGTCATCATATATATGCACTGATCGATTGAGCCATCACCGTTCGATGGATTCCTGGGATGCAATACTTGCGGAGGTGCACCAGAAAACGGGGGTTTGCTTATCTGAGACTGCAGAGTTTCAACATTTCAGCCCCCGTGTTTCCAATCGTGATACGTGAGTACAGCTGGGAGGAT
Organism: Athelia sp. TMB; assembly: GCA_014898675.1. NCBI lineage: Eukaryota > Fungi > Basidiomycota > Agaricomycetes > Atheliales > Atheliaceae > Athelia > Athelia sp. TMB. Next base: position 157,644 of record JACXVL010000067.1, read on the forward strand.
TGAAACATCGTTCAAGATTACACTGAAAGGAATATTGTAATAAAATGACCACCAGTGCTAGCACGCGCTTGAAGTGGGCAGATCACTGATCATGCCTCCAAACCCGGTGATCTGTAAATTTAGCACTGTCAACGGACATCGATTCAATTAGTACTTTTTGAGAGACTGCGGACACACCTGCTCAGCGTGGCGTCGTGGCGCATTGTGCCTAATTGTCCGGATCGGAGTTCAAGTTGGCTTCACGCATATATAGCCTTTGACATGTAAGATCAATCCTTCGAACTGCTGTCTCCGCACACACTTACTGGGCCATGGAGCAACGTTCTTATAGTTCACATTCTAGAGCTACGCGTCTACACCTCTGGAATGGTCGTCTGAGCGCCATCTCGTACCTGTTTTCGCTGTCCGATCAACGCTCAGGATGAAGGAATCAGATTATATCTATTCTGCGTGCTTTTCATTGTCCTATGATGAATGCTTGGTCGCTGTGACTCGGGCTCGGAGTAGAAGGGAGTAGATGGAAGGAAATGGTGGCAAGAAGCAAGTTGAAACGAACATGAAACACATCGACAAAGTGCCTACAGGGTCCGCAACACGTGCCTGAAACGAATGCTCCTCCCGTTTCGCTCAGATGATTTCCCTCTGCGCACGACCCTTGTTTATATTCACTCTTCTGTATTTGTAAATTTCGCTAAAATCCTCTCTTGGTGTCACTCAACCTGGCGGGTATGATGGATTATAGTGCCATTCACGGAAGAAGGCGAAGCGTCGATGTTGGAGGCCTGGCACTAGCATTTGGGAATCAAGGATTGGGTCATGGGTGGGGAGGTTGGGAGGAGCGCGATAACGACGGAAGCTGGTGCGCACATCTGTTCTACCTCTCCGATCGCTCTGACTAATTCGCTACCTGGCCAGGTATGCTGAGTTGCTCAGCGAAATGTATACCCAGACACAAAGCACAGTCAACAACCATTTCGTGCAACTGTGAGCATCCAACGTGATTCCTTGATGTTCACAATAAATTTTAAATGTGGAATTGATAGCCCGCCGTTTGAAATACCAACGGACATACGCGAGCGTCTTATCGCGTCGCTGGATAACTGGAACTTTGAGCCTCACAAATTGCCGGATGAGGAGGTCCTCTACTGTACTATGCTTTTGTTTGAGGTTCTTTTCCGCATAGAAGGCATGGATGAGGCTGTTGGCATCTCCATCAGTAAGCAAAGCGTTGTTCTCGAGTCCAGTATGACTGACTTGCTCGCCTAGACCAGATATCAGGCTTTCTGCGGCACCTCAGGACTATTTACAGATGTCAAAACTCGTATCACAACTTTCAGCATGCCCTTGATGTTCTGCAAGCAACGCAGATGTTTCTATGCGCGGCGGGGCGCGTTCCCCCAATGTCCATCTTGCTACCAGGCGATGGCCATACTTGGAGGCCCGACAAAACTGCTGGAAGCGAGCTTCTAATCGATTGCACGGATAATTTGGATGTCTTCACTTTGTATATCGCAGCTATTGGACACGACGTTGGGCATCCTGGTTTCACGAACGTATTTATGGCGAGTCTCAATTATCACGCTGTTTCATGAATTCATATTGACATACATTTGCCAGAAAAACGCACAAGCACCGTTGTCAGTGATATATGACGACAAATCCGCGCTGGAGCAGATGCATTACACTCTGCTCCTGCAACTCATGAGACACAACGGTCTCGGTGAACTTCTGGATCGCCCTCAAACCGGTATCCGGGTCCGCAAACTTCTCTCTGCCGTTGTGCTCGCTACAGATATGAGCGTTCATGCTCAGTTCATGGAGAACTTTACCATGCTCGTGGATGGAATCGGTCAATTACCGGTTGATCGGACCACATTGGTTTGTCAGGCGCTTATCAAGTGTGCCGACATTAGCAATCCGGTATGTGTTCTCCGTCCCGTGCGATGCTGCTCAAGTTCATGAATATGCCTGTAGAGCCGCCCTCACGGAGTGTCTCAGCATTGGGCTAGCGCATTGTCCGAGGAGTGGTCGTTGCAAGTGCAGCTCGAAGAACATTTCCATTTGCCGTCCACAGTCAAGCCTGCAACAAATCCACTGGCCGAGGCCAAGTCACAGATTTACTTTATAACAACCTTTGCAAAACCTTTGATCGACATCACAGCCAAAGCTATTCCTCGTGGGTAATCATTGCCTATTCATGGTTCTGATTCTAACTTGCATCATTCGCAGAGCTGGAGCGTTTCGCAAATCAGTGCACGTATAATCTTCAAACATGGGGAACCCGGGCTGCGGAAATCACAGCTGCCTCTGACGGAGGTCTACCGGATGTCCCAAACGCCTTGCTCATTCAACCAGGTCTTCCTGAAGATTTTTTCACCGCATTTCCCATGGCTTTACCTTTTCACCTTGTCGCACCAGACCTTCCAGCCGAACCTTCGCGATGGGGGCATCGTCCCGACCCTTCTTCCAGCTCTTCCATATGTTCGGAGATATCGCATTCGCAGTCAGATACCCTATCTCCTAATCTTTCCACCACTGCCTTATACGCTCCTGGGTCGCCGGCACTGCCCTCACCCAGCGATTCTATTGGATCAAGTCTGTTCTCTCTGCGGTCTGAACAGTTTCTTTCCGGCACACCTCAACGGCCCCCTAGTGCCTCGAGCTGCAACACTAATGGCAATAGTGATGTCAGCACTTCAATACGCGCTGCATATCAGGCTCAGGCTAGCATGAGGAAGAAAAGGAGTATCAATAACAGGAACTCCTGGAATCCGATGTCATATAGAGATCCTATCTCAAACCCACCAAACTCACCGCGACTGCAGGATACCGGTCCTGTTTCAACACGTGAGCTGCTGCACGCTCCTCTCGCTAGTCCGATTCGCACTGTTTCGTTGGACGCGTAATCGGGGACGAGTCGCCTTGCGAACCACATCTTTACGACCTCGCTTTTCGCATGAATTACATTTTTAAACATATACGGTATATCTGCATGATGAATGTCTTCCACCTTTCCACAAAGCTCTTGACTTGATACCCGCCTAGCCACCATCTTGGACATTGCATTGTTTGGTTCGCCTCATCCCCTTCTTGTTCTTGGTCTTATCTTGTTATACTGTACACTATAGTAATGTATCGACATGTATAAATAGGATTTTATTCAAGCCCCGCCTCAATATTGTTTGTGGAACCGTTATGCTTTCATAATTACTCTGGGCAATAAGTTATTGGTGCCGTGAACATACTTAATCGAACTGACTACTACTTACCTTCTCCTCTTCCTAATGTCTTTCGCTGAATCAGAAGACTCACCCGTAATTGACTGTGATGTCCTCGAAGCCGCAAAGGAGAATATCCAGCCTTTGGCCTCAGGAAGACGCGTTACCTCGCTCTCGGCTGTCTTGTCAACTCCACACGCTCAACGCGAAGTACAGCATTCTTCAGTCAAATCTCGTCATCGCATCAATATACAACTTGCTCTAGAGGATGTGGATGACCCAGAGGCTGATCCACTAGAAGCCTATTGTGCTTTCGTTTACTGGACGGTTGAAGCCTATCCACAGGGGCAAAGCGCGGAGAGCGGGCTTCTCGAGTTGCTCGAAGAAGCGACGCGTGTACTGAAGGATGATAGAAGCGGTAAATGGAGAGGCGAGCTCAGATATCTCAAACTCTGGGTACTCTACGCGAGTTTTGTGGAGAAGCCAACAATCGTGTACCGGTTCTTGCTCGCAAATGACATTGGGTCTGAACACGCGTTGCTATACGAGGAATATGCAGCAGTGTTGGAAAGAAACGGAAGGTATGTGAAGTTTTTCTCTCCGCATTTCTCTTTGACGAGTCTCAATGTGCCATTTTCCCTACAGGCGAGTAGATGCAGACGAAGCCTACACCCTAGGTGTCGCGCGAAACGCGCAGCCCATCGAGCGGTTGAAGAGTAAACATAGGGAATTCCAGAAACGCATGATGTCTGCAGCAACATCTCAGGTATCTGCACCTCCACCACAGCCTACGACAACCACCGCTCCTTCAGCAGGGAAACGAAAGGTCCTTGGGCAATCCCGCGCCATGCCCAGTTCTTCTACCCTCGCACATGATGATGTCTTCACTGTGCCTTCCGCTCCAACCTCGCAGGAAACTCCTAATGCACGCCTCCAGGTCTTTGTCGACCCCTCTCCAGCAACCTCTTCCACAGTGGGAGACGAATACCAAACGCCATACCCTGACATAGGCACGCGTAAGACGCGTGTGAAAGAGAACGTTCCAGAGATCAAGAAGGCAGGAGGGACGACGCTGAAACAGGCAGGGAAAACGAAACGTGTCGCATCAGGCTCAGGCATGGCTGGGGGCTCGCGGATCGCGGTATTCCGGGACCCTGGAGAGGGTGCTCCATCCTCAGCGCTCAAAGGTGGCTTTGCTATCTTTCAAGATGCGAGCGAAGATGTGCCATCGCCACTGCCAACGACGAACCTGGCAAATGCATCTACTCGCAAAGTGAGCGCGAGCTCTTCCCAAGGTGGATTCGCCATTTTCCAGGATTCCGAGAGTGGCATGCCTCCACCGCCTATCCCTACAAAGTTGCCTGCAACAAAGCCCAGGGGAAGCGGCATAGAACCATACAGAGATGAACCTGCACCTCCTACACCCACTGGAGCATTTACTCCGTTCAGAGACGAGGTACGCTTTCATATCTTGTCTTGATCTAATCATCTTAAAGATAACATTGCGTTAGGCGCCTGAAACGCCCAGTCGGTCACATACGCCGTCGGCGTCGTCACCCTCGGGGCTGGGACTAGGTATTCCCGAGAGCGTGATGAAACTCAAAGCCTCGAAAGGCAAAGGTATGGGTGGAGTGGAGACAAGTGAGGCGGAGGCGCTGCGACGGGACCCACTGAAAAATTATGGCAATGAGACTCTGGGCCTGGCTGCAGAGTGATATGTTTGTTGCGCTTTACTCGGTTTATTTGATTTCACTCACTCGCCCCAATCTCGCCTACCCGTACATTCATTGAATTTTAGAATACACCCATATGCCGGTATATTTCTCCGTCTCAGCGGGTACCAGCACACTATCCTATGTTGTTGCGACAGGTGTGAGGTTGAATGCTTCATGAGAAAAAGGCAAAGGATGTACTCAGTATATGTGGTAAGTGTGCAAAATCAAAGTTAAAAGAAAAGCAAGTATTCGTAAATGTCGTAAGAAAACAGGGCGTGAAAGTGTAATGGATGAGAGCAAGTCAATGGAACAGGGTAAGACAAGCAGGAGGTGCGGAGAGGGACAATGCAGTGGTCAAGGTGGAGTGAATGAAAGCGGTCAGTGAAATAGCTGGGTCTGAATGAATGGTCTGAAACGATTAGCAAGTATATCCTAAGATCCGATAGATGAGGGTAGCGCCCGTGATGAGATAAGGGTAGGTCGCGATGATGAGATAAAAGTAAATGAACGGGCAAGGCTGATATCAAGCAAGAGTCTACTTGCTGCTTTGAGCCGCTTGGACAAGTAGGGCCTTTTCCTTCAGGATTGACGGGTAGCTGTTCATCAAATGAGCCAGGGCTCGCAAATCATCTTGATCGAGAAGGGTGATAGTAAGTTTAGGCTGCAGAGACGGAAAAGTCAGTGGTTGTCATTGAGCGCTCAGAACGGAATAACATACAGCTCCTTTGATACCAAACGACTTAATGACACGCCAGAGCTTGTCACCTAGCTGCTGCTTTTGTGATTGAACGGGCTTGTCCAAAAGTCCATCGATAAATTCATCCGTCGCTTTGACGACAAGCGGGTCGGCTTTGGGCACTGGTAAGCCAGCAGCAGAATTTGCCATTCTAATTATTTCTGCGGCAGGAAGGCGTGCGATGGCGGACAAGCCCTGGGTCTGCGACGCGACCGGAGTAGCAGGAACAGGCGAAGATGCAGCAGACGGCCCGCGAGATGACAAGTCCGGCGTCTGTGGTGATTCGACCGTTGCCACAGATGCAACCTTCTTCGCTGGTGTCACAGGGGCTGCAGGAATGGCGGGCGTAGGAGCGGGCTCTTCGCTGTCATCACTATCCAATACCATCTTAGCATCCGCAATCTTGACACGCAAGATTTCGGGATTGAATAGACACATGGCGCGTTCGCGTTTCGGAAGACTCATAATGAGATCGGAAATATCACCCTGTCGTGTTGTCTCCAGTTTGTTGACAGCCGCCAGGATACGGTCCCTCTCGGAAGTGGGTGCAACCGACCCGGCAGGGGAGGTGCTGCGCGGCGGCGTCGGTGCCATGTTGTCACTCAACGATATAGGTGTGGAGGGATGCTCGGGCGCGGAGGCAGTAGCGTTCAGAGCAGCGGCATCCAGAAGGCGAGAATCTTGCGAGTTGGCGGGGGATGCGGACTTTTCAGGTGATTTATTTTTCTTTAGTGCCAATACCTGCTCTGTGAGTTTGGAGGGATCTTGAATGCCGGACACCACATCACTGAGGGACATGCCAACAAGCGCTTCTACGATGGAATTGACATCTTTTGCAGGAACGTCCATGGCTTTGACACGGCGACTGAGTTCGCCAGTGAGGACCTCCTTGCGAACGACAGGGGATAGAGCGGCAAGGTCGTCGTAACGCATAGGCAGATTCAGGGTGCCGCTCAAAGCAGCCTGAAAGTGAAAATGGTAAGAAAGCGAAGAAACAGAATTTTTTCACAACGCACCGTGTAATAGCTACCCGAGCCTCGGCGACCCCTATCAGGCCTTTCGGCATATACAGCCCCAACAGGAGAGCCAAGTGCGGAGGTAGGATGGCGTGGACTGGACCATCCACCAAAGCTATCTCCAGCCTCACTAACGGTGGGGCTCGTGGCGCCGCTTGCACTTCGGGGATGACCATTGTGCCCAAACCGCTGTGCGAGTTTCTCTTGGCGAAGCTGTTTGGGCTCGTGCAGACGAACTACGAGCTGTTTGGATCCAAGAACCATGCCATTCATTGCATGCATAGCGGCGTTTGCTAACCAGTGTCAGCACCGAACGTAAGTGGCTATCGAGAACTCATTACCTTGATCGGGAGTCTGGTAGGAAACAAACCCGAACCCGCGACTCTCTCCATTTTCGTTGCGCATAACTCGCGCGCTGACGGAATATTTAGTTGAAGCCAAGTCTCCCTACTCGTACAACAGCAATGGCATACCTGACAATTTGACCGAACTGCGAACTCAGTCAGCCATGATATGCATTCGTTCTCAACGTGGGACTTACCTGACGGAAATGCGTGAACAACCCATTGGAGTCGATGTCAGAGTCTAGATTCTACATGTTCATATGTCAATAAATTGAAATGCACTAGCTGCTCGATAGGCTGACTTTGCAAAAGAGATTACAAGGATCAATTAGTCCACTGTGGCTATTTGAGCCGGGTCCGGAAAGGGGGGCGAGTTGAACTTGCTGCCCAGGGCCATGAACAAATGGCACGGGTGCGCGAGGAGAGTATGGCGCGGAGCGTGGTGGGGAGTACTTTAGAGTGAATTAATGGTGAACGAAACGAGAATATCATTGATCATACCTGAGTCGGATAAGGAAATACGGATCCAGAAGGAACAAAAGCAGGTGCAGTTGGGCTGAACTCTGAGATACCAGTGCTAGTGCGCCTAGGTTGGTAGACTTGCACTGCGATATTTGAGCCCTCTACATCTGCGCAATGTAACGCCGCCTCTCCCATCGCTGCATCTTCTTCTCTCCAGAACTCGACCATGCCCGTATCAACGCCGAGGCCCGCTTGAGCGCGTACCGACGCGAGGGCACCATACGGTCGGAAAAGGTCGTACAACTGCGAGTCACTGAAACCAAGTGGTAGATGTTTCACAAGACGGGGAACGGCAGAAGGTGGTGGCATGGGCGTGAGAGGTGTCGTAGGCGGGTAAGGCGATAACACGAGCGACACCGGAGGTTGCAGACCGGGGATGGGACGCGATTGGAGTGTAGCCAGGGCCTTTTCAGCTATCGGTTTGAAGCGATTAGATTGTGAATCTGCGAAGCGAACAACGCGAGCGCGACCACACACCTTTTTCGAGATACCTGAACTCGACTGTACCCGTCAGTGGCCTGTTGCTCCCGTCGCGTGCAATGTTCAGCCGGAATGGTGCACAGATTTGCAAAGCCACGGCTAGGTTTTCGTCAGAGACATAAGGTGGAAGATTGGAGATGTATAGGAGCGGTTCGTGAAGGTAGGGGTGTTGTTGAGGTTCGCCACCCTCCTGAGGAGGTGATGCATATCCAGAAGCCATCAAGATTATCGATGTAATTGAGCCGGAAGATAACGTGAAATTGGATATTCAGAGCGGAGAATCAGATATTTTGACGTGAAACGATGAGCAGGTAACCGAACTCCAGCAGAAAATGACGGTAATAGCCTCAGCGAGAGGAAGACTCCAGGTCAGGATTCGTGCTAGATTTTTTTGGATACGAGCCATCTGGCGTGTGGCGTGCGAAATTTATCCTTGTAATATTGACAGCTGCTTAATGTCGATTTGAACATTTACCAAACATTTTGCAAACATTTACTCCAGTTGTTCTTCACTGAGAAGTCCTACAACTTTACAGTTCCTCTTCGAAATAACACAGGCTTACTCTCCGGAGATAGGCTTCATCACATATCTCGAGCAATGCAAACCATGTAAGCTTCTCTCCGGGTCTGACAGTGACGAACTTTCCTCGTCAACAAAAGCAATGAGATCACGCTGGTGAACTCACTTGCAAGAAACCACTTTATGACGACAAGCCAACGTCAACTGGATGAACATGTAGAAGCGCCTGCACATGCGACGCTTATGTATCCGCTCATGTATCCGGTACTCCCTATTCTCTCGAGCTGTCACAAACAATAACAATGGTGTCAACGGTTTATCCGCCATGTTGCCCTTGATATCACAACGGAGTAACATTCAATCTTATTCAAGTTTCCATCCGGTGGAGAATCAACGCCAAATTCTCAAGAAATCTTCTGCTAATCCCGTCCTCATCTTCCACGACAGAAGTATCTGTGCCAGTCTTGTCCCCATCCTGATAAGCGCCATTGATATCAAGTGGCAGGAAGACGACGTTCCAGTGGGGCAAGAGGGCTGCGAGGATGCGATCTTGTATATATCCTATAGATCAATAAGTCTCAGAGCCGAGAGCGTTTGAGCGAACCAACTACTTTGTACTTCATAGTAGAGCGTCCACAGATCTTCGTCGCTTGCGGGTTGATCCTCGCTAAACGTGTCGGCGAGATATGTAAATATATTGCAATGCTTGGTGCTGTGCGAGGGCGAGCCATGCCAAATGACAGTCTTCGAGCGATTGCCTATCTCCAAGCGCAGCGCGTGCAAGGTGTGGGTTACTTCCGGCAAGTACTTCTCGATCGTAATCTTTGCTGCGGCCATAACAATATCAAGCTCAAGCTTTATATTACCCGACTTTCCGAAGGGATGTCTATTGGAAGGAGTTCCTGGCACGGTGGGGAAAGAATCGATGAATGTCCAATTTCCCATCCTAGATCCATCATACGTCCATGATGGGGCGGGAACAGGTGGTCGGGATAACAGGATCACATCCGCACGGCGAGCAGGGCCTGCCCAATACGTCTCTTTTACGCGAACACCAGATTCTTTGTCAATGATAGGCTCCGCATAATCTGCATGATCCTTGTTCGTATGCGGCACGAGGGAAGACGATTGGATGTAGTGCACTAGAGCGGATCGCGTATTCAGCAGGTCTCGAGGTGATGGCGGTTTGATCTTGCGCTCCGATTTTATCGAAGGCACGTAAGATGATGGCAGGCAGATATGATGAAAAGTACAAAATTCGGGACCAATGCAAGAATGGGGTGTTGCAGTATTTGGAGCTTCCCGGGAAGCGTATGAGAGTATTCGGTTGTGGAGTTTGAACGTGGAAGTACTGCCAAGAAGGAGGAGACGTTTTGAGACAAGTTGAGTGCATAGATCAAGGTTTACAGGCGCAAGACGCGTTGTACATGTGTGGTTGAGAATGCACTTGCTAGGCGTATTATTTACACAAGTGAGGTGTCGCTGAAGATCGTTGATATGTTCACTGAATTTGTTGCCCTGAGGAACTAGTCTTGAGATATTATCTTCTACTATCTCGTCCAGATAGGTCAGAGCATCCTCCTTCCAATTTATTGGGTGCTTTTTGTCTGTTTTGGACCTGATGTAGGTGAATACGCAGAGAGCTATAAGGATTGAGATAGCAAAAGATCCCAACGAGCGTCGTCGAGATATAGAGGGCAGCCATCGTGTCATCTCTTTCAGATGTATCCGGAGATGCTTTCGCGATGGAGGGTGTTCAAAGAACTGTGACCGACTCTAGGGTGTGAGACAAGTCACGCCGACTGTTCACAAGCCGAAACATCCACACGTCAATGCTGAGTACAATTCTTGATACCCTCGCCAATAACACAAATAGAATTCCAGCGTTCAAACGCGAGTGATTACGGCCAAAGCAAACGAATGTTATTAGCCCCAGTGGACATTGACACTATTAAGTGGTATATAGAGAAATCCGTATCAAAACATAGGATGGGCAGTGCACGCGATACATCTAAAGGGGCTTGCGGCTGACAACAAAGTACATTGGTGTGAACAACTAGAAATAAAATCAGTCAGCAGATGAAGCAAACGCCCACGAGCGTGTAACACATACCTTGGAGCGGCCACCAGCAACAAGCGAATCACCAGCCACCTTCAACGCCTCACCAACATCGGATGTACCCTTGGGTACAAATCCGAGCTTCTCCATTATCCAGATCGCATTGTGGGTGACCAACTTGCCACTCCAGCTCATCCGCCAAACAGTAAAGTAGTCCCAAGCGGTTTGTGCTTTGCTAATATCGCCCTCAAGAGGATAGTACCAGGGAACCTCATCACCACGGTCTGCCAAATCCTCCTCGTGCTCAATCTGGAAACCAACGGCCTTGAGGGCCTCACGAGCCTTCGCAATGGGGCGCATCTCGGGAATGCCGTTGCCAAACTCGATCTCGTGCTGGAGCTTCTGGTGCTCTGGGTTCGAGGCATCCCAAGCATCAGTCATGCACCACTCGTAGACACCGAACTGACGCGACGAGGTAAGCAATGGGTACTTCAACGTGTGGAAAGAGTACTCACCACTCCTCCGGGCTTGAGAACCTTCATGATCTCACCATACACACCTTCCCAAGTGGGTGCGTGGCAGGTTGCCTCGATCGCGTAAACAGCGTCGAAGGAGTTTTCACCAAACTGCTCCGCGAGTTTCATGAAATCACCCTTAGCAAAGGACAGCTGCTTCTCGAGACCGGCTGCCTTGGTGTACTTCCTGGCACGCTGTATTTGGAAGTCGTTGTTGTTGAGTCCGACAATAGTAGCATCGGAGAAGGTCGCAATTTCGCGTGCGGGGCCGCCAACACCACATCCAACGTCGAGGACACGCATGCCCGGACGAAGGCCCATGTACGAGGACAGATAGTGCTCGTGGCGAGCAAGAGACGAGGAAAAAGACTCGCCCTTGTAGAAGCGGGAGAAATGGAAGGATTTTGCCCAGCCATACTCATAGAGCTCGGTTGCTCCATCGTAGTAACCTAATAGGAGACATTGAGAAAACGTGTCACGTAGCAAAGAAAACTAAGAACGCACCGTTGACCACATCAGTATAGCTGTCGAGACGGTTCTCGGTGTCAACGCCCGCCTCTTTGCTCAAGTCCTTTTGCCAGTGTTTAGTGTAATTGTCCAGGCGGTCGGCCTGGCGTCCATCAGCGGCAGCGTTGGTAGTCATTTAGTTGAATAAATGTCTGGAGACACGTCGACACGTCAGTATGATCTTAAAAGCGCGTTGCACATCCCAAAGGAAAGTTTCAGCGACTTGAATGGTTCCCGAAGGAATAGCACCCATCGTGCAAGCACGTCGCGTTTATGGATTGCAGAAAGCGATTCATCACGAAGCGTGTGGTATAAGGCGTGGACTCACATTAATGGGAGGGAAGGGAAGTGGTGAAAGGAGAGGAAAAAGGAGCCTGAGGTAAAGTGGGACGAGAGGTTGCTATTTGAACCAATTGAAAAAATTAGCGTGAGCTGATTTTCTGTAGCCCCTATCCGCGCACGTGGCATCTGTCCGCTACTTTTACACCTCATGTCACTTTCTTCGTTACACACCACCATCCGACTGTCAGAGACTGTCAGACGCGTCCGGTGTACTCATAGCTCGAGAGTCTCTCAATATGAACCGAGTATCTCTTCTGTCTACCTTTCACTTTGCTCCACATGCTTGAAAGTGCTTCGAAACTCGTTTCGAACTCAGAACGTGACTTGCACGTTGCACCGATTCAGAGAGGTTATGGCTCATCTCCTTGGCTTCGTAGACTTCTGACATGAATGCAAGAACTTGACCTCTACCAAGGCTGTTGTTGGCGTGTGACATGGCCTTTCATCACTTGGGCTCAGGTACCTTAGAAGCTGGTGCTAGCTGGTGGTCCACTACCGAGGCCTCTGTTGCCCAATTTGAAGGCGACACTGTTACTTCGCGTATATAGCTCTTCGTTGCTAGCTAATACCCTCCAATTCCCTGCTCGTATCCAGTGCCTTGAAACCTTCGGCCTTGTGACTCCATCACCCGGTGTGCCACCACCGGTCCGTTCAATTGAAGATGAGCGGGCTGTAGGAGCTCCGCCCCGTCAAATATTAGCACAGGGTAAATATTCTATCTTCAAGTGGTTTTTCTCGACAGGTGACAATATACAGAGATCGGTATCCTTTAGCCTTTTGTTACTTGTCCTCACCCGGTGATCCCTGCTGCCCTTAACTCATGACCATGTTGATGGTGGCTCTGGGGTAGAACTCATACCCTAATTGCTTGCACTCACGCGATAGGCATCGATGATGATATTGCCAGACTCGCCAGGCATGTTCGTGTCAGCGATTCAGAATAGGAAAATTATTCTTATATGATGGGAATTTAGAGAAGGCAGGCAACCACACACGTATCAGAGATCACTCGGCAGTGTCGACGAATATATTCCGAATGTTTGCAATTTGTCTATGTCACCCATCTAGACTCCCTTACATAGGTTACCACCACTTAGAGTGAATCTTTCCGACGCAGCTGGTCACCTGAATAACGGCTAATAACGGTTAAACTTTGAAGCAAGCGACATCAATAATTTTTGGCTGTTAGCGGATGTCGGCAGCCGAGCACCGCGGCTCTCATCAAAATGAATGTGGGGTAGAAAAGGCGGGGAAAACCTTCGATTGATCTACGTTACTTCCACTCCACCATGTCTGACGTGGCTGAAAAGAGCAACTATTCAGAAGCAGAGGAGAAAGGCCAGATCGGCCTAAACGAAGACCTGTCACCGCGCCAGCCTGCTAATCATGGAGCTATGAACCCAGATGGCTTTCAAAGCCCCGAGGAGAAGGCATTGGTGTGGAAACTGGACAAACGCATTCTGCCCATCACTTGCCTCTTGTATCTCTTCGCATGTGCGTCTAGCATACTCTTTAATACCCAGCTCCCCGACCAGCCATACTGATAGCCTTGATTAGACTTGGACCGAACAAATTTGGGCAACGCTCGTTTGCAGGGACTGCCCCAGGACACTCTCGGAGGGGACCCTAGTGGACTTCTGTACAACTGGGTCAATTCGGCTTTCTTTTTCACCTATGTGCGTGGTATACATGGCCATGTCCAAAGCCATTGTCTGACTTTCATTATAGATCATATTCCAAATCCCTGCTACTGTGGCCTCCAAGCTATACCCACCTCATTACTGGATGGGATGCGCTGCAATTGGCTGGGGCCTATGTTCCACCTTGATGGTGTGCCTATTAATTGCTTTATTCTGGTCGTTTGCTGAGGAATCTGTATAGTCGACCGGATTCAACTTCGGCAGCCTGATCACGGCGCGTGTCTTCCTAGGCGTTTTTGAAGCATCATGCAAGCCATAAAGTTTACCCCAAATCTCTTCGCGTGTATTAATCCCCCACACAGTTGGTCCTGGGATTCCGCTCTATTTCTCGTTTTTCTATACTAAAGATGAGATGGGCCTACGCATGGCCTACTGGTTCGGTTTCGCAGCGATCGCTGGTGCATTTGGCGGGCTCATCGCCTTTGGGGTTCAACAAGCTCACGCTGCTATTGCAGATTGGAGGCTATTGTTCATAATCGAGGTTCGTGCCCAGTGCGTTTGTGCCCTCTCAAATACCAAACTAACTGGGTTTCTTGAGGGCATTCCTGCTATCTTGTTAGGATTCGCTTGTTTCTTTCTCCTCCCAGCTAGACCCGAGTCGACGAAGTACCTGACTGAAGAAGAACGCAAAATTGCCGTAGACAGAATGAACCGCTCCGGGAGTGGTGACACTGGTGCCGTTGTCAATAAAAGCCACATCAAAGCGGCATTTTTGGATTGGAGAGTGAGCAATCCATCCCGTGCCTTCCCAAACAATCGCTCACGATGCAGCCTATTTACTTTAGATCTACCTTGGTGGCGTGATCTACTTTGGTGCTAATTGCGCACTGGCGTCGATTTCTGCTTTCCTACCCACCATTATCAAGACTTTTGGTTACAGTACGCCCTTTACATTGCATATGTCAACTTTGACAATGGGAACTGACCCAAGTCTCTTGTTACAGCAAATGCAATTGCCCAACTCTTGACGGTTCCGCCCTACGCGTGCGCGGCAGTCATGTTGACTTTGTTCGCCTACAGCTCCGACAGACTCCAGAGCAGAGGCTTCTTCATGGCTGCCTCAAGTTCCATTGCCGGCATTGGTTATATGTAAGATATATTGCCTATGAATTGCACGAAAAAATTGCTCACCTTCACCTTTTAGTTTGCTTCTTACAGTTCTGCAAAACGTCCATGTCAAGTATTTTGCCGTTTTCTGCAGTAAGCCTGATTACGCTCGGCGTGCAATTTTTTCTGATAGTCTCCAATAGTCTGTGGTGGCACGTACACTACCATTGGTATAGCCATAGCTTGGTGTGAGTGATTCAATGCATTACGCTTGCGCCTCAGTTTTAACTGTCTATCAGTCGCCCATAACTTGGGCTCAGAAACCAAGAAAGCCACCGGCATTCCGATGTTCATGGGTGCGCCATAGTTCGTTCTACTCTGCCAATATGATGGAGCTTGATCCGCATCACTTCAGCCATTGGCCAATGCGGAAGCATACTCGGGACTCATATATATCTGACTGCCGATTCGCCAAGATACATGTATGTGCCCTCTAATTTTCCCGGCTTCCAGTTTATCTGATTATACACTGTTATTGTAGAAAAGGGCATGCTGGTAAATCATTTTGAGACCTTCTGGCAATCCGGATCACTACTAACCCTGCCTTGCTAGTTACCTGTGGATTGTCATTGCTTGGTGCTGTGTGTTGCGTTATACTTTCTGTGAGCAAATCTTAATCCCTGCCCCGTATGGTCACTAATGATTTCTTGCAGCTGTCGTACCGCTGGGACAACCGCAGAAGAGACCAATTATACGGAAAGCCGGAACCAAATGCCAAAGTCAACACCCACGAGTTGGCAGACAAGACTCCCGAGTTCCGCTATGTGCCTTGACGAGCCGAAGAGCTGATTCACGCGACGAGAGGATAGACTTGTATTATTGTCGTTTGTGATGGACAACATCTTGGCGCTCAGTCGATTTGACCAACACCTAATTTGGGATTTGGGGCAAATGACTAAGTATCACAGAGAGATTGA
This sequence comes from Athelia sp. TMB, assembly GCA_014898675.1. Taxonomy (NCBI): domain Eukaryota; kingdom Fungi; phylum Basidiomycota; class Agaricomycetes; order Atheliales; family Atheliaceae; genus Athelia; species Athelia sp. TMB. The sequence continues at coordinate 173,342 of JACXVL010000067.1, forward strand.
AGATTGCATTCACTGATAGATAAGTAAGGATTTCGATTCAAAACTGTATAATACCTATATATTGTCCATGTTACATATTTCCCTCAATAGGCTCTCACTGGCCCGGCTCTGATGGTCCAACAACGTATTGCTTTACTTTCGACAACTTCGAGATTGTCTCGTCGTCCAGGCCTAGATGAGCCTTCACCAGCTCTGGAGGCGTCAAAGCCAGCCATTGGTTGAGGGAAATGTCCTGAACGAGGCCTGCAGGTAGGAAATGAGCACCACCTCAAAATGTTATTGATATCGCTCTTCAGAATAGAACGCACCAGATTTAAAGATCTCTAGGAATCTCAAGGTCTACCAAAACGCAATTAGCATTATATAACGATCTTGTACGATTTTGCCTCACTGTATTTCCGGTATTCTCGATGTAGTGACCTAGAGATCGGTTCAGATCAGATGTGTCATACAGGAAAAATGGTACATAGGCAGACACTCACCAAAGGATGGCGGGATATAACTAATGTCACCTCCTTGAAAATCGATTGTTGACGCTGTAGCCTGAGAAGCGAACGAAGTGACGCGTGCGTTACCCTCGCTATTATCTTCGTCAGGTTTCTGGAACAGATACAAGGCAGAATAGCGCACATAAAGTATGTCCACTCGGGCTCGGTAGGATGCCACTATAAAGATTGTGAGATATCAATCACCAACAAAGACAGTAGAAATCATACGTGGAGCTCTCTGGGAAGTGAATAAGACGAAGGTCAGCGAGAGCTACAATCTAATAAAGCGTAAAAGTTGCATACCTCATTCCGCCTGGGTTTACAGTAACTTCGGCCGCGGATATCGTAGTCGAAGCCTTGAATGTCCTTGAATCCACGATTTTTATCGACCCCCCCGACAAGTTAGTGGCATTGGTTTTCGAAAGTGCGTAAGTGAAAGGCAGCGGTGTATCGTTGGGAACAACCATGTCGGACGAGACATCGTCAGGCGGCGGAGTTCCCGGAAAGATGTAGAGCTGGCGGGAGGGGATGTGGTCGAACGCCGATACGTCCACCTGGAAGTTCTTCGCGATGACCTCCTTTGGGACATGCGCCAGCCAGTCAGTGAGCAGGAATGTGTCGTCTTCGCTGAATGACCCCGAGTCGAACACGAGGAGAAATTCGGCACCGGCTTCGGTTGTGTTCTTGGCCTGGATGGAGTGTGGCTGACCGGGGGGGAAATACCAGAGATCTCCCTCGCTCTGAAGAACATTTGATCAGAAATATTTTCTTCACGCATTCAGAAATGCTATCTCACCACGTCCTCAAGATATACCTGGCCATCCGTAGTGACTGTGCTGATTCGAAGGTCTCCCTTTATACAGGTTGTGAGATTCGATTGAGATGCGACGAATTGGTTGACTGACCTTGAGGACGTACGCCCACTGAGAGACCGCCATTTCAATATCAATGAAGAGCAAGTTGATCGATAAACATACCTCTGATGTAGTGTGCCAATGCATTTCACTAGGCAAAGTGACGTTAGTCTCATGTGCGATGTGGGATAGCAGTGAGGAATCATTACCGAATGGCACCTGAACAAATATCGTCAGCCTCAGCTTCTAAGTTCAGAATATAAATGTACACACCTGCTTCCAGTCTCATGTTTACACCTATGTGATTCAAATGTCAGAACAGAGAGTCCCCAACAAAGCATTGGTACCCACCAGCTAAATCAGTTGCAGTAGGCATTTGATTCACTGCAAAGAGAGCACGAAATCGTATTAGTCGACGGAAATTATGGATAGAGGTAACGTACCATTCTGTTGGCGTGCCCATCCCCCATCCGCCAAACGATTGTGACCTGTTCGGCTGAGTTTAGGTGTGCTCAAAGGTTTTGCTAAGATAGGACATACTGAGTGAGAATGGCCACTTGAAGTTAGGACTGACGGATATTCGATTAGTTGCTTTATGGGCACGTGATGAAATGAAGATATAGCTCACACATCACCACTGTCGGTACTCGGTGGAGCCAGCGAGTCAGGGTTCTCAAGCTCCAGTGGAACGTTCTGTGGTCCGAGAATGGTCGCACCAGCTGGGGCACGTATAGGCTGAGGGATTATATCGGAGCTGGCGTTCCACAACGGATAGTTCAAGTCGTCACTCGCATAGCTGACAGTTGGCGAGGACTCTGCACTCGTTGCCGTTGATGTAGAAGCGGGAGCTGCTACACTGAGTGTAGCAATCCATAGAAAAGACAGCAAAGCGACGCGAGGGAACATGGCGAGAGACGCTGTAGAGATTGAAGAGCGGAAGTTGAGGACGGGAAGGCTGACGAGGTTATTGGATATTTATGAATGTTGAAATCGCTGTGGGAGAGGCTGACTATTTTGAAGAGTAACCCAGCTGCTTTATATATGTGTGTGGGGCCGTATAAACTGTTTTGGATAATTGTGCAGAGTTCTATTTGCTGTAGGCGTAGACCATGCCGGTTCGATATGGGAAGGATGCCGAATCATAGTCCCGCGCTGCATCGGCGTCAAGTGATCAAGAAATGCTTAGACATGCCTCAGCTGCTTCATTTCTGCCGGATAACGTTCCTCTGGAAAGGTGCGATGAGAGGGCCAGCGAGCAGTGGCAACCGAATCAAAGTGCAAAGCCGGGCAGGCCGATGGTCGAGTTCAACCGCTCCAACCGCTTTCGGTCCTGTATTGCGCGCTGTCGCGCACGACCAATAGATGACGAGAGGTCTGGTAACTTGGATTAGCAGTAGCAGCAGATGAGTAAAGGGCTATCCAAGGCGCGTGGGACCATAATCCTCCCGAGTGTGGCGCCCTCGGGAGATGATCATGGGGGATTTCCATTGGTTGAATATTTCTCCGCTGAACAGATGAGCGCCGGGGTCACGACTGGACAACGATTGCATCCTGTCAAGGTGATGTACTGTGGTCTATACTTAGCACCGAGCGCGCAAGGCCCCAATCGAAGCACATTCTTAAAAAGTGACCTATATAGACCGTCATCTGAGGTGGAGAGGCACGGTGTAGCATGCAGTAAACAAACTTTTATTTAGCAAAGAAGCTAGTTCTTCGTATGTTCATGTCAAACCCATGGACTGCGCTGTCAGCGTTGGCGCTATTCCAGAATAAATCGAAGCTTGCGAGGAGATAGGCATTGAGCAAAGAAGACTCTAACAGGTAGGCCAGTCGTCTTGTATGTCATGCACCTTGCTATTAGACCAATGTTCTCCAAGATAGGACAAGCATTGGCTCGCAGTTTACATGATGGCTCGATGACAAGCGCGACCAAGTACCGCCGATGTCACATTGAGGTATCACGGATTCTGGGCAACGTCTCAGGCACCTATATTCCATTGTCCTGAAGCTCAGACGATGGCTAATGGCGCCAGAGAGTGCGTCATACTGGATCTGGACATGTTGACAGACGGACGGTGACCCAGGCCAGCTCACCGAGAAAATTGACATAGTAGTGAGTACTGAAAAGCGAAACTCCGTGATAGAGAGCGCAAAGAGGGTCATAAGAAAGGGTATTCATCGATTATTAGCGTAACGCTTGAGACGGTTGAGAATGAAAAGCAAACGATCGAAGTCAGTGGGGTTGGGAAGAGGCTTCGGATTCCGGGGCGCCGCCTCCGCCGGCAGATTCGGATTGTGACCGCCTTGGGATACCCACTCTCACAACACCCCGCTACTTGGATACCCCAAGGATTTCGCTTGTTTCCAGTTTTTCACTCTCTTCTGTGCTGTGAAGACACCTATTCACGCAGCATACGACGATTATTTTCTTCTGCGTTCTATTAATACTAGGATTTGAGGCGTTAGGCTTTGGAAATCCAAACCGGCTGCAGTAAAACAGATCGATCGAACTTGCGATTGCGAGAATGATGTCGTCCAGCAGCGATCCCAGGGCCCCGATTCACAAACCCAGGACACCCAAAACATACACGGATGCTCAGCTCGCGTTCCTCAAGAGCCATCTTCCGTGCGTACTTGCTGTTGTAGAACTGACCGCTCGATGGGCTGAGAGGCTGATACCATATCTTCCGACTAGAGAGTTTGAGCGCAAGACACAAGGCAGTGTGCGCGGCGACGCCAAAAAGTTTGCTTTGGAGCGAGCGGGAGAGTTCATAAATAACTTTGGTCTGCCAGAAGAACTTGAAGGAGTCACAGAACCTGAGCCTCGCTTCAAAGAGCAGATATACAATTGGTATAAGAACACTGTAGGCAGGACACGTCGCCGTCAAGAAGGACGCCCCAGGACGTCTAAGAAGTCAGATGAACCTTCCCCAGCATCCACGCAGTTCACATGGCCTACGAATCTCGCAACGCCAACGACCGTCCCTTATACTGAAACCAATGCCCCAATCAACATGGCCAAACCGGCCGAGCCCATACAGCCCATACCTGCGCCTTCCCCACAATTTGTAGTCAGCTACCAACCTAGTATGCAGTCAGTGGCGTCTACTTCCAGGTCGCCCCCCGGGATGGGTCACAGTATCGACACTTCTGCTATGCGCGATGGGTTTCTCAACCATGCTCTTGACGTACCGTCGCTGTCGAACATGATGCAGGCATTCGCCATGTCTAAACCTACACCGACGCCACTATCTCCCGTGGTTGACGCACTCTTTGAGGCAATATCTATCGCGCAGTCGTCACGACCCCAGCATACGGGTGGGGACCATACCTCAAACGATCCGTCGTACCAACTCCTGCGTCGTTTCGCCGAAGCCTGCGCCTATTTCCCTCCATCCATTATACACGCCAACATAGCAGGTTCCATGGCAGGCCCGCGCGCAATGCAGATGGCCATCCGGAAGGCATCTGTCTGGCAGCCCCTCGGGAGCCTCATGGCTACCTCCGCTGCGTCGCAGGGGTCCATGTCGCACGAGATGGAGCGCATGAACTTCGACCGGCAACGTCGCAAGGACTATATCCAGTGGGCGCGCGTGCACGCAGCCGCCATCGAGCTGGGCATGCTGGGGATCAGCGTTGATCCGAACCCAAGTCAGATGTTCAGTGGCCGGAGCTTCTCTGAGGGCATGGCCAGAGACTCAGTCTGGCAAGAGGATGAGGTGGAGTGGTGCGCGGGCATATTTGTGCTCAGGGCTATCATCAGGATGGGTATCCGCAGTGGATCGGGCTCGCGAGGTGAGTACGAGGAGCTCTTGAGAATCTACGAAAGCAGGTGGAAGGAGATCAAGGATGAAACCAGACAGGCACTGTTCGCGGTCAGTTTTAATCTCCCTGCGTGGTTTTATCGCGGGTTTGCTGACTTGTGATGTGACCCGATTCAGGAGGTGTTGCTAGGAGCCAAGGACGATCTTGCTCACTTAGACGAGCAACGAACATAATATCCAAAACTGTAGACTTGGGTGCAGCTCGAGCCCCATGTATCACTAGGACACCCTAACGGACAACGTTCGCTTTGTATTGCTTATACATTTCGCTACTTTCCGCTACTCATGCTACGATAGCCTACATGTAGAATTCTTAGTAACTTATTACTTACGCATGCACACAGACTCATGATATTTCGCATTGCTGGTTTGTGCTACTATATTAAATAACAGCGGTAAAGCTATATGACAAACAGAGACAGGGTGATACAGTATTGCTGCGTAGAATGTGCGAACTCATTTGGAAATCGTTCAAATGACAATCAATATTTTGCCCTCTTCACATCACCGCCTTCCCCCATTTCCAGCTGCACAAAGGGCTCTCGCTTAGGCCCTGCCTGAGCATGGTTCGAGCCGATACCTTGGGCAGGTCTCTTATTGCTCGTGGAGCCATCGCTGAGAGAAGTTGTCAATGATCTGTAATGCATACTCGTTTCAATTAGGCCGCCTCACCTTATCGCATCCGAACCTCGCTTTAGGCTGAACTGTGGGGTAACACTGGAGCTTCGCTGAGGTGGAGCTTGCTGAGGATTCTTATTGGGATCCTAGCACAGAGAATTAGTGATCCCCACCGAAGTCACGAAGACATGTGGATCTAGACGCACCATCCCGGGAGGGAAATTAAATCCGCCCATAGAAGGAGTCGACGTTCTCGAGGGATTGATAGTTAGCCGTGCTGGTTTGGATGGCTGGTTCTGCAAGGGGCGGCTGGGCGGCTGGACGTTGGACGTAGTTTGGGCACGCTGCTGCTGCTGCTGCTGCTGCATGCTTGGCGCAGATGTTCGAGAGCCAGAAGTGGTCATTGTCGAGGCCGAGGTCAATTTGGACGTGTGGTTGAGGTTGTGCGATGCTACCGGTGCGGGCTGGTTCTGGTTGTGGGTATGCGTATTCGAAACTGGTATATGTGTCGACGAGGTGGAGGACTGACGACTAGATGCCCGTTGTTGTAGCTGCTCAAGCTGTGCTTGTCGCAAAGGGGGAGGGCCCATATCAGTTTTCCGAGGCGCATCTAGGTCAACTCCCGCCTCAATTGTCGAGTTATCACTGATACTGATGGTACTAATATTCCCCGTGCCCTCATCGAAATCGATGGGTTGTCCCAAATCCGCTTCGCCGAGGTCAACCTGGGCGAGAAACGCGTCGTCGTCTGAGAAGTTGAAAGATTCGTCCGGATCGCTTGCTTCGTTAGAAACCGAGGGAGGAACAGAGGGCTGTTCGGACCGTTGACGCTGGAGAGGGGGCTGGGGAGCTCGTGATTGAGGCTGAAGAGGCCGTGGTGGAGGTTGAGGCTGATGCTGCTGCTGAGGTTGAACGTGTACGGAAGGGGCAGACTTGTATGGAGGTGGCGGTGTTTGATGGGATAGGGATGGCTTCGCATTGGGCGTAGTAGTGTTGCGTATATGCGCGGGTACGGAGGACATTGGTTGTCGTGGAAGAGCCGGGGGTGGTTCTGACTTGACCGAGTTTGATGGTCCTGCCACAGACACAGACATATCTGGCTTCGTCTCGAATTCCGGCCGACGGTGCAATTCTTCCTGTGCGAATTTGGTGGGTTGCACTTTGATTTTGACTACTTCTTGCGTGTAAGATTTGTCGTAGAGGCAGTTGCCCATGATGTTGCCAAAGTTGCGCAATGCTCGCTTCAATGCATCTGTCACCGCTTCCTTCTTGCACTATACGGTGATGATGAGTGAGATCGTATAATAGATCGAAATGCTACTCACTTTATCCAAGGCAGGTCCTTTCGTCTTGGAGTTTTCCAATACTCCATAACCCACGTCTTCGTGATACGTGCCATCCCTTAGCGTCACCCTCACGATAGCGGACACCCCAACACTCCACTTCTTCGTTTCTTCGGAAAAGTCGGTAGAGTCGACACTTAGATTGACAATGCTTGAGCTCCAGCCGTTGAAACCAAAGACTTCGTTCGCAAGGTTGATTATCTTCCACCCTTCGGCATATGTGAGCTTCTGGCCTCCAGGGCCCGGACGCTGCGAGATAAATTCGGGGCCAAGCTTTTGATTGAGTTTAGCTTGCAGCCTGTGGATTTTCATGACTGTCTCTTCAGAAGTGTCCAACGATTCGTTGGAGAACGATGGTGTCCCGTGCATATTCGGGTTGAACGACATCCGGCCATGGGTCGATATCTGACTTGCTTCATATGTGTCAACTAGGTGGCCGCTGAAACGTCCTGCCATAATAGAGCCAACAGAAATCCTCTGTCGATAGATGCAAACAAGAAAGGAACAAGTTGTTCGACGCAGTTGCGCGGATGATAGTAGAGTACTTCAAGTTATAGTAATGTCGCCGAGTCACGGCGCGTCAGACGAGGTCAGACGAGAACGCGAATTACGGGTTGTTAACAATTTACCTGCGACAATTTACCTCGGCCCTACTAATTTACCTTGGATTACCTCTTTTTACCTGGGATTACCTGTTTTGGCAGGGCAAGGTAAATTGTCGCGAGGTAAACAAGGTTACCTCGTTTTACCTTGTTTTCACCGCCTACAATCTGATATCGACAACAAGCCTTATAGCGATTGGGAGTGATCCCAGCGCACTGTGACTGGTACCAATAGCTCTGTTTGCGATACATGCTGCCCGTGATCGCCTAATATATCATAATTTTGCCTCCATCACGTAGATTCAAGCTCGTTGTCGGAGTCGCGATCGCCCGACCATCTTATCACCCCATAATAACTCGAAATTCGTACTCTCTCGCGATTCCATCTCTGATCGTCCTCGTCGACTGTAATCGGCAGCGACTCAGTTTGTCGATGAGGTCAAGTTAGATTCATTCAGCGTATGCCACTCTCTGCAGATGACATCATGTTTGATATTGAATGTACCTCTACATGTACAAGCCACTTTTAATAGGCATGACAGCTGCGAGTTGAGCTCCCAATGGCGAAGAAGCCGTGCGACGGCTTACGAGAGAGGGAGGCACTGAGTAACGACGCTGAACGCGTCACCGCAGTAACCGATGCGTGTGATGGGGACAGAGCTGGCCAGTGCATGGGCGTTAGGGAGCCGACTGACCAGTAGATTCGGGAACCTATCTGAGCGCGTTATCAGTGAAGAGCTTCAGCTGTCTGTCCGCATCGTGTTCGTGATCTGAAGCCTCCAGCAAGTCACTGGTCCCCGGCATTAGTTAGACGATAGCTCGCAGCTAGCGTACGGAGAATGGCAAGCAAAAGGTCTGAAGGAAACTCACTGGAATATTATCATGTCGAGCTGACGACAGTGATCATTGGCGGCGGCGGTGACAACTGCAGTACCAATTGCGGTGATGGTGGTGACAGGACAGTATCGACAGAGGTTCGACAAACCAATGATAGACAACGTAGAAGACCATAGCAGCTACCTGCAGTTGAGAAGAGGTGTAATGTGTATGGAATGGCGGTGGTGGCTTGGCGAGCAAGAATTTCCAAGGTCGCAAGGTAAATTGTCGCAGGTAAACAAGGTAGCCCACCTAATTTTGGCCGGGACGAGGTAAGACGAGGTAGCCAAAACAGGTAATTTATCCACACTCCGAATTACGTGTGTGGCACGTGCGATCACACTGGCTGCGTTCAGAACTTCAGTCCTGACTAGACCTGACTTCTCACAGTTGCTCAGCTTAACAGTCTCATCAGTCCGAGTCTGAGTCAGTCATGAGCAGAGTCATAGCCAATCTTTCCAACATATTTCACGACGCCCCAACATGTGCTATCTTTGAATGCTCGTAGCCGTTTTCAATCTTCACTCAATGTCGACCGGGGTTTTTTTTACTACCAACACGACGTCAACTGCAAGCTCTTCACTGCATTTGCTCCGTATTATTTCAATGGTCGACTTGATTTGGCAACGAAATGAAAACTATGCCGTTGTGAATCTGTGTCTTCGAGTTTACAATTAGGTCAGTTCCAACGTGCTCTCTGGTATGCTTAGTGCTCTGACTTTCGCAGAACCTTGCTCAGCTGGAAAATACCAGAACCACCATGTCTTTCTAGCAGAAAGCTGCACCCGTGGAAGGAGGATCGTGCTATGATGTTACAAGGAGAGTAAAACGATGGTTTATATCGAGTGTACGGGACTGGTCCAGACCTCGCTCCTGCGATCGAATAATATTCCAGAATGCATTTCCGAATACAACTACCTCGCCATCTCGCCGAACCATCCTTCTCTCCTCCATTTACATCTGTGGTCAATCCCGCCACGCCACGCCGCGATGTCCGAACACTGGCCTGGCAATATAGTTCGCGCACAAACACAATTACGCCAGGCTATCCAGGCTATTCTCGATCAACTACACCTGCCGATATCCAGACCTATTTTAGATGATGTTTCTCTGTCTCTGTATCTGCTTTTAATCTTGCTCCCATCCTGGACGCTTGTATACCTCGTGCAGTCAATATGGGCGCGCATCTGGCATGCTGCTGGTCCCAAGGCAAAGGACACTACAGTGGCGGCGGAAGTCAAACCTGACAACTATTCATCCTCAAATCCTGACTGGGATACGGAGCATTCAATCACTTCTGCGTATTGGAAGCATGTCATGCCATATTTGAGCTTTACCACGCGACGCCATTCATCCTACATCTGCTACTGCGTCGTCCTTTATGTCTACATTCGCTTTATCGACAAAGTCATCCATCCTCTATATCTTTCCCTTGATCGGGTGCTCGAAAAATGGTGGAAGATAATCGAGACGCGAGTTATTCGCCGTTGCCAACCTGAGCAGTTCATTCGAGAGCGCCTCATTCGAGAGTGCCTCGCTCAAAGGCGTCTGGTCATGGACGGTAAACAAGTCGATGCGACGAGCGCAAGCATTGACAACAAAAGGAAGGTACACACTACCCACCGCCCTCATCCATTCATCATCATGTCATTGCATATGCCATTCCGTTATATCCAGTGTTCCGCTATGAACATCTTTCTAGAGTGTAGTCATCACACAATGACGTACATCAGCTACAGTTTATCCTTGGCCGACATGATTATCCTATACATCCACATACGCGGCTTCGTATTTTTGTTCCGAATCATCCGGCACGGCGTGGCAAAGTCGAGGAGGCTTCTCCGTCGTGTTGGGTATGGAAAAGACCGGTATGGCTGCATTACAAGCTCGAATGTAGTGGATAGAATGCTGACCTTCCCTTTCGACTCTGGCGTTTATTTACATAGGACACATTTTCAGGCGACAAGCAAGGGTAGCCCGCGCGCCAAACCGTCAAGGGGATTCGAAGCCCAACCGGCCCTGCTCAGCACACGATTGTCTCCTGCACAATCAACTTGCTCTGCTGCATTCACAGCCATCTCCATGGGTCCTGTAACGGAAGGCGACAGTCTTGTCGCACCAGAGAGCGCACTGAAGATGCAAGCGGCCATCGGCCCCCAAGTTCGCGGACAAGCTCAGGCTGTGAGGCCCATGACCAATGCCGCCCATTCGACGATGCAATTGGAGAGTAGAACATCGGCGTCGTCCTCGTCCTCGTCTTCATCGCCGCACGAAGTTCCTATTTACGGGGCTCAACGACTTTCGTCAACGAGCCAAACTCTCGTCGCCAGTGCTCTAGAACACTCCGCTAAGCCGAAGGGGTCAGTGCATGAGACCACAGCGAACTCCATCACGGTTCTTCCTCCATTTAGATCACTCAATATCCTCGAAGCGACCCTTGCTGAGCAAGACTCCACCTCGTTAAAGTCCCAAATTTCTGTTAATATCCTTGCCAACAAGCATGAGACCTTTGACGAGGAGAAGAGCTCGTCGAAAGATAAGTTTGTACCTGCCCAAGATGATACCCTCAGCCACCACCCTGTTCCTGCATCTCGCTCGGGACCATGTCGTCTCCCTTCCAATTCCTCCGCTGGACGGGCACCTCTTGCGGGAAAGCAGTCGGTGTCCTCGGGAGGGCAACCCATTGCAAGGACAGCATCCTTTGTGGCATCCACTCTTTTCATAGGTGCCCCCACCACATTGCCCACTTCCTCTCATCCGCCACCTACTCCAGCACAACTCCCCATTCCCTCTCCAGCGGTGCCCGAATACCAAGCTCGCGCGACGACACGCCCGCAGATACCAGGGATCGTGTTAGCTCGTACTCCCGCCCCGCATTCGCCTGGATTAGCGTCGAATGCTGCCATATCTGGTGTAAATCGATCTATGCGGAACGCTTCCTCTAGGGCCTTCCACATCGTCAAGCCATCTGCAGAACCTGCTCCAGCCATCGCAAATGTAAAGGAAGCTCCAGTTGTAGCTCTGCCGGCGTCGAATGCTACCGCTTTTAGCGTGAATCGTTCGATACAGAACGTGAGCTCCAGTGCCATCCCCATCATTGAATCATCTGCGAAGGATACTCCGCCTAGTTTGGATGCGAAGGATGCTCTTGCGGATACTATGATACCGAAGCCTCAAGTCATCTCTCAAACGCAGCATATAAGCCCACAAGCAGGGATGATCGGGCCAAGAAATGAACATGTTGCTGCGAAGGATTTTGCGGAGAAGTTGCAGACAGCGATACTGGATCTCAGTGGGGCTATCAAAATGAAGAACAAGGAAATTAACGAGCTGAACCTAGAGAAAAACGAGCTGGCCGCCGTTGCTCGAGTTGTTGGGCTGGAACGTGACGCCGCGCTTTTGACCTCGGGAGTGGCTTGTAAACGCGCGGAATTCTTGTCCTCGCAGATGGGAAGCATCCAAACAGACGCATTTGAGCGGGAGTGCAGACTACGGAAGAAGAGCAAGCTACTGCATCAGCAGTACGCGCAAGAGATTCTTCGATTGAAAACGGAACTCGTGAACTCGTCTATGCAGCCAACGCAGAATGAGGTCCAGGTTGAGAAACGAAAAGAGGGGGCGGAGCTTCAAGCCTCCCAGGCGCAACTTGCGAACGTACGAGCGGAGACGACCAGGGCGGTTGAAGTGCAAACCACAGTAGTGAAGAATGTAGAAACGAAGTTGCCGAGCGCGGAGCGCGAAATGAGCGCCCTCCTACGGGCGGTCGAAAGCAAGGACGGGGAGATATGTGACTTTAAGAATGAACTGGCCGCGGTCATCCGGGACATCGGATTGGAACGCGAAGCTACTCAAGTAGCTACGTCGGCGGCATCACAGCATATGGCGGCCCTGTCTGCGCAGCTGTGGGACATGCAGGCAGCCGATGCCCAGGAAATTCGACGATTGGAAGCGAACCTAGCGCGCTCGGCCATGCCGTTAAAGAGACATCAGGTCCAGGCTAGGAGGCAAAAGCAAGCTCTCAAGCGTGCGACCGATCGAGAAAGACAGAATCTGGGTCGCGCCCATGCTGCGATGCAGGATGTCGCACAAAAGGAGGAGCAGTTACGTTTGGTCCATGAGGAACTGGAGGAATTTCGTCGCTGGGCACGAGACCTTCAGCTTCAAGCCGAGCAGCAAAGGCATGAGGTTGCTCATAAGGGGGAACAGTTGCGCATAGCTTGCGAAGAGCTCGGGACGTCTCGTCGTCAAGCAGCCGAGTGCCAGGCCGCTTTGGAGGTTAGAGAGAAGCGGTGGGTCAAAGACCGTGAAGAGAGAGAGAAATTCCGGGGCAGCCTCGAGTATTTCCGGACGCTGAAACAAGAGCACGCCCAACTCCTGGAAAGCTCTGCCGCGTTGAAAGCAACCCATCTGGGTCGCATCGAGCGACTGGAGGCGGAGCGTGCTGAGTGGCAAGGTCAATCGGCCGCACACATAGTTACCGAGCAGGTCTTAACGGCGCGACAAGAGGAACATTTGAGCAAGGAGAAGCAGTATATGGTGTTGATTGCGCGTGCAGAGAAGCTATACAAAGCCAATCTTGCGATGGTGCAGAAGAAGGTTGATCAGCTCAAGTTGCAACTGGATCATCAATCTAAAGTGGCGGTGGAATGATATCAACCGAGTCTGTTGCTTGGTGCGAATGTTTTGCTTTCTACACTATTATCGATTTGTATTTCCGCAACTCTTCTCGACTGTGTATGCAATAAAAAATTCTCTCTCCGTGCCGCAAATTGAATATGGCCGTCTAAACGTCCGTCAGTCCGCAAGCTCCATATTCCTCGCAAGCAGACTAAATATGCCCCCAAAAATTCCAATCTATTGCACTTGTCTACCCGGTCATCTATCTGTCCACAGCCACCTACAACCTGCTCGATTTCCGGCCAATCACCCCGTGCGTGAGTTCTTCCGCTGGCATGCCCTCGAACGCGATCCTGTATGTTGTGTAGAAGAGCGGGAAATCATCCACAATGCCTTTCGCTGCCAAAAGCTTGTGCACTTGCGCCGTGGTGATAGTGCCCTGCAGCTTCTGTCCGTTGAGCAGTTCTTTCTCCAACTGTGCGAAAGGCTTCTTCGTCTTCACGAATGCTTCTGCACATCTTCGGTTGCGACCTCCGTAACCTATCCCGCGCAATTGTTCAGCACTCGTCTCTACCTATTCTATGAGCTGGACTCACAACTGGTGATAATATCCGCCATTCCGCAACTCTCAATCCATGTCTCCTGCCTGATGCCCTCGAAAAAGTGCTCCGAGAACTTCTTCATCTCTGCTAAGCCGATGCGCATGATTGCAGCTGTTGGACAACACGTCAGCATGTCTCTGCACATGATGAAGCGACTCTTTACCTTTGGTGTTATCCCCGTAGTCGAGACCATCAGAGAACCCGGCAGCTAGGGCCACAATATTCTTCAGAGCCCCAGCAAGGGCAACACCTGCAACATCCTGGACGATTCCAACTCTCAGGTCGTCTGTTTGAATAAGCTTGCGCCATGTCTCAGCATGCGAAATTTCCCGAAACCCGACAGTGGTCTCCCCAAACTTTTCTAAAGCAACTGGGAAGAATGGCCTATATCAGCGCGTGCTTAACACATTGAGGTATTGCCAAATACCTTCATTGGCGATATTTGCTCCGGAGAGAGAACAGGTGTCCACGCCGAGGATCTTCTTGATGAGATCAGGATATATTTGCACACCGTCCGCCCCCACCTCAATTCCCTACATCCCGTTCCACCAATCAACAGGGGCAGTACCTCTATCCAAGCTGCCGCACCTTTGTCAACGAGATGCCTATTGCGTCTTTATGTATATAGCCTTGTAAGTCGTCGCAAACGCTCCGTATGAACTAGCAATCCGTCAGCTCCCGCCTGCGTTTAGAAATTAAGCGATCCTCACGTTATCGGGTAAGACGAATACGAGCAGCGTCGCATCTTTGACAGATTCGTGCAGGTCCGACTGCGCGACAACGTTCTCTGGGATCCTCACCCCTGGTAGGTACTTCACGTTTTCGTGCTTTTCGTTGAAGATCGCAGTCAGGTCCTTTCCATCAACCTGCCCCAATGTATCAGCCGGCGAATCCCAAGCCTTGTGGAAATGTTCACCTGCTCCTCGTGCATCCACATATTCACACTGTTCTCAAAGTCGGAGTACTTTTCCACATTCCTCCCTATAATCTTGGCGATTGCTGTTCCCCTGGGCGTTGTTCCGGTTTGTCTCGAAACACTCGCAGTACATCCATCAGCAAGGTGGCTCACCAGTTTCCGGAGCCGATGATAGCGACTTTGTGGGGACTCATGAATTGACCCAGATAGTAAATATCTAATACCAAGCAAACAGGATGGTTGAGGATTTGTAGCTCATCCAAGGTGTAACTTCATCGATCTTCATCGATTGTACCTAGAACTTTGGAGCAGGCCGGTGGCATAAGATCCGATACTTGTCTGCAAAATATTAATGGTCCGATCCCTGTCACGTACCGCCATGACAGCTTGGCCTCGTCATTCATACCACTCACCAGGCCACTTGGCTATCTCAAGACATCACCAAATACATAACTTTAGTCTAGCCATCCCCGCCGTCTTGATGCGACTCGATTCTGGAGCGCGATGTCTGGCACGTCGGTGCTGAGCTTGTGTTAAGCTTGACACCAGTCGAGAATGAGATGAAATTCTTGGGCGGCATTTGATTTCGCAGACTCAGGGAAGAAATGTAAGATGCACGAGCTACTCATTTATCCTTGATATACAGAGATGATCAGATGTTGACACTGTATAAGATCAAGGGACTCAACAGTCGGGCGAGGGTGTCAACAATCATGGCGACCAACGCGACCAGTCTTACATCAGCGCTGGTGAACACGTTTGCTTATGAGTGTTGTGATTGCCTTCCTGACAGGCTTACAGATGATCTAGTCTATCTCGCGGTACTCCCCATCTTTCTCGGAGACGAGCTTGGTGAGGAATACAGGCACTCCTCCTGGAAATCCAACTCCTGCCAGACTCCAACGAAATTCAAAAGTCTCACCTGAGCATTTGGAGCTAATTCGCGATAGTCCACTATATGGAGCCGGTCGCTGGTGTTGTCTGCCTCGCTGCTTCACAAAGAGATGTTACTGCGCGTACATCAGATGTCTCGAGCATCATAATCTGCGCTACTAGCAACTGTTCGGGAGCTGTGGCTCCAACTATAATCCATATCTGCTTCTCGAACATGCGAGTTTCGACCAGCACACCAGCCAATGAAGCTCGCATAACCAACGAGTGCACAACGGCCATCGGGCTTTGACCACTTCGATCGCCATGTTGATGAAATCGAACTTGACGATTTGCCACAGACAAGCCATACGACACGTTTATTTCGAAGCTGTTGCATGATCACTTTGACTCTATTCGCCGACCATTATCATACATAATATCCTCAAAACTTCAACATCTCCACGACCTTGCGGCAGCTGTCCAGCGTTTGGCTGAAAGGTGGATGGCCGAATACTTCAAGCGAATAGGTCTAACTCGCTTGAGCGTAGGGCCGACGTCTATCCCACCAAGCGACGTATCGCCACTTGGCATCAGATTCGCTGGCCCTCGCTTTGTCTTTCTCAAAAGGCGGACGCGAAGGGACATAAAACGCCGCCTTTAGATCCGGATCCGAACGAAATCTTGACATGTTATTGGGAACATAGAAATGGGAACATAGAGCCATGATGTCGGAGGCATATGGGCGCAGTTCTTTTACGTGGATGTGCCGTGGAGATTTCTGACAATCCCCGCAGACAGGGTACAAGGACTGGTTTCAACTAGCCCTATGGCCTATCAGCTGCTCGCCTGCAGAGGAAGACAAGTCATATGCCGATGTTGTTGGTATTAGTGCAGCCGCTTGATTGTTCGATCCTTTATCATCTGCTGTGGACTGCAGTGGGGTGGGGCTTAACCCAGGATCTGCGCTGCACTGCGCCAGCCTGTCGGGACATCGGAGGTATTCGGCTTTGGGCAAATAGTGTGGAGATCATGGAAGGTCTTCTATTGCATGTGCCCTGATCGTGACGAACCCAAATGGTCGATTCGCGGTACTATGCTTCAGCGAAGACTCCTATCCAGGGCCTTAATACAATCGATGAAGGTGAGTGCTTTATTTCTAGTAAAAATCATATGTTGAGATGTTTGTATCCAGGTATCTGCTGAGAGCTTTTCAGAGGTCTAAATTCTTTTTAAACAGGTGCAAGTGATGGGCGACAGTGGTTTCTTCATTCGTGCCAGCATGCCACGGTGCAGCCTCGAGGACGTCTCGATGGAGAAGAAGTGCATGGAAACAGTGACAAGGCTGAAATGCTGAAACCTCTGCCACCACTTCTTCTGCAGACGCGGCGGCTTTCAAGCACAAGAAGGCAGCAGATGCGTGGTGAGGTCAAAAGTTTGTTCTTCGACCATTCGCCTCATACGTATAGACATACAGGGTACGAACCCTGACCCATATTGCCACACACAAACCTGAGCCACATCACCGGCCTCCAGCAATTGAACTCATTACCTTCTCTGGAACCTCATAGAAAATAAATCGCTACACATGGATCGCCACCGTAGTTTCAGCTTACTTGCCGGACTCGATTTACCACGCGCACATCCGTACGTTCGCACAATCGTGTTCTCTTTAGATCTTCCCAGAGAATAAATGACAAAATCGTATTCACCGACCACCTCCAGATTGGCTACAAGGTCAACGTGTCCGACTTCGTAGCTCCTCGTGTGCCCTATAGTCTGGCCAGGTTTACGATTTTTGGCTTTCGTCGCTCTTCGCTGACCGACAATATTGCCCTTTCTTTATCTCACACCAGCACAACTACGCAGCACCCCTCCTCCTCACAAAAAATGTTCGATACGTTCGGGCGATCTCTAGAACCACCCAACCAGCTTCAGTTATACACAATCGCAGCCCTCTCCTCCGTGAAGGTAGAAGGCAGTGACGATAGGTTCATCCAAGACGTCACTCACCGAGTCGGCTCGTCACCTCCAACCCCGCTCGCGCACCTGGTGCCGCCCACAGAGGTCCCTCTTCGTGCCACAGGGGTTGCAAAGGAGATGCGCAAACTAATGAGCGTCTTCCGACTCAATCCATTTACGCTGCACAATGGTGGCAGACCTGGGGCATCTGACCCGCTGTGGAACGGCGAAGAAGCAGGGCCCCTCACCGAAGAACCACGATACATCGAGTACCAGCTCGATGGCTTCTATGACGGCGAGGCAAGTGACTTTGGGTCACATGGTGACTCGGATTCATCTGGGCCATCAACGCCGATGTTGGATGGCGCTGAAGGAAGTGCTGAAAGCGACACGATTTCTGAGTCTTCCTCAGCATTGCAGGCGGCCATGTGGCGCTTTCATGCTTCTCAGCCTTCGCAGGGGGGTACAAGCGAGTTCCTTGAGCCCGACTATTCCAGAACGACATCGATATGTAGGTCATCACATTGGTTTACCTTTCGCATCAAATTAAATATATTTTAAGGTGCTTCGACGTATCACGATACGCAATCGTTCTACTCAGATCACTCGCACACCGGGTCCCCGTATCAAAATTCCCCAGCGCCATGCTCTCACATCGACTATTATTCCTCATTCACTCGACCGTTGACTCTCTCCTCTCCACAACCATCGTGGCCTACGAATACAAATGTCTCATTCACGGACTATGACCGCAACGCGATGTTGGCGCCCAACGAGGATAACTTCGGCCATTCAAGCCCATATCGGCGCCATGGTCAGCCTGACCCCTCAGTTCTTCCTCCTTCCATGGCGGGCGATGTGCAGCATAATTGGGGGCCCAGACCCATGTATGCGTTTGACCACAGCGCCCGTGATCAAGATATGGCCTATCGCCCAAGCATTGGCGACACAGGATTGTATTTCTCAGCGAGTCTAGATTAGATCCCAAAGCGCACCCGGTAAGGGGCTTCTAGATTAAGTAGCGACGTGGGTAGCTTTTATAGGCAGTTCGGCGGTCAGGTATTTATAAAATAGAGTATAGATTGAGTGGGCAGCCGATGCGTTCTCAAGAAACGACACATGTCAAGCTGACTCTATTCTGCGACTGTCCAGACCCGACAAATGATGGTGCCGTTCTATGAAAGGTATGACGCGGCGGCGTCGCGGATGATATCGAGTACTCGGGGGTAAACCCAAGCGTTAAGGTCAACAAAAGATAATGCCAAATGCAAATATCAAATACACTCGCCTGAGCGTTGGGATCGACAGACGATAAAAGCTTGCTGCCCAGTGCCCGTTCTTTACTCTACGTCGGCTGGCACGTTCATGCACGGTTTGATTCAATATCTCTAATAACTCCATTCGTGTTGAACGTCTTCGTTCCGAACGGACTCGCGACGGAGTGACGCACTGAGGGACTTATTGACATCAACCTTTGTTGTCGGTCCTTGCCTGACAATGCTAGCGCCAGCGCTTCTTTTGGGGAGCTGGCTGGTATTCCTTTTGGAAGGAATCAGGATCAGACAGCGTGGCTTGCTCTGTTTGCTTCGTTCGCTGCCTACTTTATTGCATTAACAGACTTCATCGCTGCGCGTTAAATCTCTAAGATCTTCTTTTCTCCGATATCCCCGCCTCCCATTTATTGCACATCCTATAGGGATTTGGTGGCACCGTTGAAGTATCCGATCCGAGGATATACTTATTAGTTTAGTTATCACCGCGACATCATGTCAAAAAAGCAGATGCCAATTAGTATTTTAGAGCGAGTCTAATTTGCTAGGCGGGGCGGTGTAGCCAATGTAAATGGTACATAGCCGGGTCCGAACGAGAAGCGCCGCCTGAGCGAAGAAGCACTGCAGCAACATTAATAATCACGAGAAACAAATTGTCTCCAACCAGAAAGTTCGGGGTCGAACGGACTGAGCCAATCGTTCGTATTGAGTTCGACATGAGCGTCAGTCCGCTGAAATTTTAAAATGCCAAGGGCGACCAAGTTCCTGGACCGGTTGTAACTGCGTAGTTGCTGCGCGGCTCATCGCGGGGGTCTACTTAGGGGAAGGGTTTATTTTTGTGGCGAGGAAGTTGATAGTGGAGACCACTATCGAATATCAGCTGCCACAATCGTGGTTGGTCATTGAATGTGAGGTATACATGCGCATCCGATGAAAAATTAGCTATCATTAGCCAGCCATAACTAGTAGGACACAAACCTGCAAGGTGCGGCATAGATCAAATGATGAGATTCCGCTCCGCGTACATTCAAGAACCCTGCGCTGGCGGCGGATAGATATCAAACCTTCTGAGCCAGCAAGCATTGATCGTTCATATATGTCAAGACTTACGAAACAATCCGCTGCTTACCATCCGTCACTGCACCCTGTCCCGCAGCCTCAACACGCCCGGCTGAATCTCTGGCAGCCTCCGCCTGAAGGATCCTGTAACCTTCAACATACGTATTGCCTGTATCTTAGTTTGCGATGGTCTCTTGGAGATTTCAGCGGGAGGATAGGGTGGGAGTATTAAGTGCACCTCAAATCCAAAGAGGTTCGTTATGGCAGGCATGGCATGGAAAGAATCCGAAGAGCCCAGTGAAAGGACTTTTATGATTGGATGATGCGAGGTACCTTGGGCTGGGTGTAGGAGCAATAGGTTCTGGACCGAGTTCGTCATACACGATGTGTCAAAATATGCAGATACCGCCATGAGATAGTTGTACAGGGTCTTGCGTCCATAACAGGTTTCAAAGCGATAGTATCTCAGCTCTCAAGACTCGCGAGTTTGAGATGCTACGTCTGTGGAAAAACCGACACGTTGTGATCAAGCCAGCGCCATTGCCCTGTGACCAAACCTTGTTCCATCCAGTCCAGAGGCATTGCTAGCCTGGAATCGAAACATAGAGGCCCATTTTATTCGAGATTTTCGCGGTCGAGGACTCGGAAGCGGAAATGTAAAAAAGGCAATGATCGGATTGAAAGTGACCAGTCGAGCCCTTTGAAAGTTAAACTGGCAAGGAACTTGTTCCCACGCCCGATGACAAGCATCGATCACATGATGTCGAAACGGGGTTGAGCTCGTACCTCGACGCACTGCGCGCAAGTCTGAGTGTAGGAATGCTCATGGCTTATGCGGGGAACTTTAACCTACTCATCTCGCAGGCAGAAAACAAGGCCCGCCAGTGTGCTTCTTCGCGTCACTTTCGCAAATGAAGTTTCACTCGCTAGCTATCCTCTCACCCTTGATGCGATTGCACGCCTTCTGGAACGCAAGACCCCTCCTCACCGCAAAGGGCGAATGTTAACCCAGGAGTCAACTCGGTCTCACGGGCGACCTGGTGTGTGACACTGCTTGCACATCGGAGCAACTTTCGCTGAATTCCTTCCTACCCAAGTCAGCGGTTTCATGTATAGCAAATAGGATTCTCTGTTCTCTGAGGTCAAGCCCCGGAATGGCGGTCCCTGTTTAATCTGTGCGGGCTTCCTCGGGATCTCGACAAATATAAATCGTAACTACTCGCGATAGCCCTGCCGAAGGACTGCGCTGCGGCGCGCCGCCTTGCTAGGTGCAGATGCCAGTATTCTTGCGTTCGCCGCACTGACTCTGTCAAGGACTGGAATCCTCAAGCGTCGAGATTTATTATATACGACAGTAGAATGTGTTCATCCTTGCCTGTTGCCCAGGCCGACACAATTCCGAAGGAGGTATGTGCCCGTTCAGGGGCTTCGAGTGTCCTGCTTTGCAGCGAGACTGCACATGCGCGCTAGTAAGCACAAACATCTTTTTATACGGGCAGGGCGAAATTACAGTGACACCAGCGGGTCCGACATAGAACTTGCAGCCTTGGATGCCGTTCTCGGCCTGATCAATTGCGATTGGCAATACTTCAAAAAGTCTGATTGGTGGTGACTGGAATGCCAGATCAGCACAAAATGCATGCCTGGGATATCCAAGGTCTCCCTCTCTGGCGGATAAAGCGGACCAAGCAGAGACCACATGCCCAGCGCGAATACTTCCCGCTCCACCGTTCCTGGGGCGCCCAGGGTCTGCTTCGGACCTCTTCATATGTATGGACTTTGCAGATTTTGAGATTCCGAGTTGCCCCGCAGTGACCGGCCTAACGACCGACGAGGCACAAGCCTGAGGCCTTGTGAGGCAGGGGACTTGAGACCAAGCTGACAGCCAGTCCGCACCGCATTCTGCCCACTGCGCTTGTTCTATTTGTATGTGGTGTATGGTGCGGCAGCCTGCGAGCCTCCACCGCGCTTTGCTAATCACTCGCGGCGAGGCCGAGTTGCCTCTGTATGAGCATAAGTTTGCGCGGACGCCCAACATCAACGCAAAACGAGCGCTCAGAGGTAAAGCTAAGTTGATTATGCGCTCCAGGGAGTGTGTGAGGCCCAAATCCCGGAAGTTTCCAGGATTATCGCGCACGATTTCCTCAAAAAATTGGCCTGGGATGGGATGCGGCAACTTCAGAGAACATTGTTTGAGACACAATTGCGAGTCTCAAACCTTTCCATCCTGCAACTTGCACTAGAAGCTACATACATATGTTGTCTCGGCCTACGCACACTCCCAATGTACGCAAGGGCGCAGAAGACTAGCTTCTCAGCCTCGAGGCTCGAAGTTGCAAATTGGTTGTACAACTTGAACATGTCGCCGCCCTGCGCACTCAACTGGCGGAGATCGCGGACCGGGGCGCGGAGCCGCATGCCACCACGAAGTTCTGAGGTCATGTTCCCGCGCCACGAGGCAACACTGCCACAACTCAAACAGGTTGGTTCAACTTGAACTTCTACCCCAACACGTCACAATCGGCACACTAGTACTCCTGCTCTTCATCCGGCAATACTCGATGCTTCGCATCGGAATTTCTGCGGCAAGTTCTATCATGCTGGTCAACGTTCAACTCGAAGATAAGGGTTGGGACTCTTGGCACATAGCGAATTTGGCAGTGTTATACCTATTGAATGCCGTTCTCCGTCTCCCTTCCATCTTATTTGCCAAAGAAGAGAAGACCAATACAGTGGGTTATACTTTCCCCGGCACTGCATCAACCTGGGCTGGAGATATTGTGGCTCGCTGTGATAATCTCTGCAGCCGCCAAGCACTGGCACGCCGAGCTTCTTTCGTTCCCAGCTTGAGCTTGTCTTCCACATCAGAAAGTCGTCAGACGCTCGTTTGCCGTTTGTCTCTGACAATGGAAGTGCTGCACTGTCCCCTGTGCCGCGCGGTCAGCCATCCCGCTGCCTGGATGCTGACGCCGCCCTCGAACGCCCGGATTGTGCCCTTAGCTTCCAATACCACACTGCGCTGCCGAGAAGCAAAGGGGCCGCTCCTACCGTATCCCATCCGACATCGACTGATGTCATATCTACCCATCCCACCCAGCTGCGACCACCGGTGGGATTCTGAATCCCGCGCGGCCCTCGGCCTTAGCAGTCCGCGGCGCAGACAATGTCTCGACCGAGGATCACCCCGCGCTGCCAATGATGCTCTTGCCCCTTGTCTCCGGCGGTGTTGCTGTGTCGAGGTGAAACCGACGGAAAATTCGGCCATCCCTCGGTCTTACCGCCGCCGTGGCACTGCAGCTAAGTGACTGCGACTGTATATCGTCGACTTAACATCAATATTGCCAACGGGACGATCTTGGCGCAGGCGACTTCCCAGTACCCTCTAGGCGCTCCCCACGGGGAGCTGGCGGCCCTATTCCTACCCAAATATTAACGGCAACGGCAACGGCAACTTCTCCTGATGATATCACTTGATATGTCAGACTCAAAGATATCATCCGTCATCTCATTGCATCAGTTTTGCCCCCAAAAGAAAATCACGAATCAAGAGAGCGGCGGGCATGAAGGATTTCTCCGTGCCCGCGGTTCCTCGAATGCGGCTTCAGCTGAAGTACGATATTTACAACGATCGCGAATTGCAGAATCCAGTGTTGCCTGAGCGATCTACCCCAGCGCGTCTCCTATTCCATCAAATCCGACATCAACTGATGTCATGTCCGATACCACCCCCACCCCGCGGTGGGATTCTGAGTCCCGACCCTCGCTCAGCCCACGGCTTTATCCACGCATCACCGTGTCCGCGGCGCAGACAATGTTTCGACCGAGGATTGCCCTCGTCCCTTATCTCTGGCGTTGTTGTTATGTCGAGATCACCGAAACCGTTCGCCGGGCTATGAAAATTCGGCTATACCTTGGTCTTACCGCCGCCGACCGGTACTGTGTGCCAGTGTGCGCCCTCAAATCTGCATTACCAACGGGACGGTCTTGCGCAATCCAGCACCTGTCGCGCCGTCGACTGCCCATAATTGCAACGGCAACTTTCTCCCCTGTGATGATAGCACTTGATTTGCCAGACTTACATGCATCACCCGTCATCAGTTTTGCAGGCTGAAGAAAATGCGGGCATGGCGGGTTTACGCATGCCCTTACGAGTCCGGCTTCAGCTGAGTTTACAACGGCCACCGAATCTGGTGTCCCTGCACACGGTGCGCCTTTAATAATCCTCTGTTTGTACATATTTTTCGGTTGCCCTCGCCCATCGCTCCATTATCCGGCATCCCCTCCAACCCACGCGACCGCCAACCCCCTGTTTGCTTATCTCCATCCCACCCGTTGCCGGCCCGTGCGCGCCGAGGCGGTCGGATGGTGGCGCGTCTGCGTGCTAAAGCATACCGAGGCGCATCGTGCGGTATTAAATGCCCTGGCCATATTGGCCCGCGACGTGTCTGGAGGGGTGTCGCGTCTGCGTCTCGCTCCCCAAATCCCGGGTCTCAAGCCAGAGCCAATTCCCGTCCTGGTATTGAGGCTAGATGGTGGCGCACTCGTCGTGCGCAGACACGCTGCGGCGACCCAACACTCCCAGCGGAACCGTGCTCCGCGCGCAGATAACGGCCGCGGTCTGCGCGATCTGCCGACCGCGCCTGGTGTGGCGTATTCACACATCGCATTCGCCATTCGACATCAGGCGTGTTCGTTGCTCGGATGCGAAGCTAGCGCGGCACACTCTGCCCCACACCAGATCGCGCCTGCGTGTTGCGGTGTCGCCCAAGTAGGTGAACGTTGCTGGTGAACACGCTATCCAGCTAGCTCGCATTTTCAGGCTCTTATCGCAGGGGCCGCTCTGTCTAGACGATATCAGCCCGCATCGTGCCTGCCCCAGCAGCTAGCCACATCCACCTAGACCCAGACTCAGGCAAAATGCACTCGGAGCCGCGCGCCGTCGCGGCCGCGATCAGCAGGGGCTGTGCCGCGCTTATCCGCGCACGTGTTTAGTTGACCCCGCGCGCGCCCAGTGGTCGGGCGCGTTCCTGGTGCGCCGCCCTGGATGCGCCGTTGTGCGTAGATCGCCGACGCGCCTGAGCCCAGGTCGGCGTGGGATCGCTCGTCAGTGGTCTGAGTGGCACGGGTGGTCGAGGTGACGGGGCGCGCGCGCCTGCTAATTTTAGCCGTGATAAGGTGGTGAAGGGGTACAATATCGGGCAGGCCTTTCGCCTAATAATAACCCGCGCTGGGCGTATTTAAGCTTGGGAGGCGTGCTGGGGGGTGATGCAGGGTGATGCATGCGTTGATTTAGGTTTCCGCGAGATTACTACAGCAATCGTGCACAATGCATATCGTCCGACTGCATTCCTATTCAATTCAATTGTGCAGCCTCGCGCGCACCGCGCGCCGCGCTAGAATGGCGAGCGTTGTACGTGTAATATTGATCTGGATGCAGATGCTGTGGATCAGAGTATGGAGAGCGCTCTAGCCGCGGTGTAGTCAGCATAATTAGTGTTGTAACTTGCAGTGGCTTGTTGTGAATTTGCAATGCGTCAGGTTGACATAACATGCCTCGGGGACGCCGGGCGTGCCTTGCAATTGTCCAGTGCCCACCGTTGCAGCTTGCCCACCGCTGCGCGCGTTGGTCGCCGGCTGGGCACAGGCTGGCGGGGTGGTGATGGCAGCGCTGCACCGGTGCGGGCAGGCTGGCGACGCGCGCAGGGCTGCCAGCGCAACGCTCACAAAGGCAATCACACCTGACAATGAGCGTTATTATAACGCGAGGCACCGTGGTGCGTTTGGCCGCCGGCGAGGGCCGGGCGGCCGGGCGCGCAGGGCACTGAGCACACTGAGCAGAGCGTATGTATGCGTGCTGGCTCCCTATAATTAGCGCAGTGTAGCTGCAGCTTGCAACAGCTTGCAACAGAGACGGTGGCAGATGCGCGGAGCCGCATGCCACCGCGAAGTTTCCCTGCGGATGTTCCCGCGCCACGAGGCTCGACGGCACAGCCCCGACTCAAACAGGTTGGTTCAACTTCTACCTCAACGCGTCGCAATCGGCGCACCCTTGCTCTTCATTCGGCGATGCCCGATGCTTCGGATTGGAATTCATGCGGCGAGTTCTATCACGCTGTTCAATTCGAAGAGAACTTAAAAGGGCTGCGACTCTTTGCGCAATGCACATTGCATTTGCGAATTTGGGCAGCACTATCCCGGAATGCATTGCGCCTGTTCTCCCTTCCATCTCATCTGCCAAAGAAGGCCAATACAGCAGTTATATTCTCCCGGAACCGTGTACAACCTAGGCTGGAGATGTCGCAGCTCGCGGTGATGTTCCTGCAGCCGCCAAGCAAACCGTCGAGAGCTTCTTTCATTGCATTCCCAGCTTGAGCTTGTCTTAAACATCGAAATGTCATGGGACTCGCTTGGCGTCTATCTCTGGCAATGGATGCCATGCGGGGGTGCTGCACCGTCTTCCTTGCCGCGCGGCCAGCCATCCCGAATGCTACGCCGCCCTCAAACGCCCATATCAACTAGCCTTGTGTTCTTGACTTCCAATGCCGCACTCTACCGCAACCCTCTTTCGAGCACAGGGGCCGCTCTACAGTATCCAGCCCGACATCGACTGATGTCATGTCTGCCACCCCCATGCATCCCCGCCACGCCGGTGGGATTCTGAATTTCGCGCGAGCCACGGCCTTAGCATCGCATCGCCGCGACAATGTCTCGGCCGAGGATCACCCTGCCCTGTCGACGTCGATGACGCTCGCCCCTTGTCTCCGCGTTGCTATGTCCATCGTCGAGATGAAACCGACGGAAATTCGGCTGTACCTTGGGCTTACCCCCGCCGACGCCGTCGTGACGCAACTGCGACGGTGTACCGTCGATTTTGCCAACGGGACGGTCTCAGGATGTCCAGTCTTGCAACTGTAGTCTGTCGCGCAGCCGACTTCCCAGCACAGTGCGCTTACCCTCAGGCTTCCCCACGGGGCGCAGGCGACCCTATTTTTCCGTCCAATACTGTAATGACAACGGCAACTGTCTTCCCCTGATGATATCACTTGATATGTCAGTCCCAGAGATACCGTCCGTCATCGCTCGCATCAGTTTGGCATTCAATATCACGAATCATGAATCATGAGAGTCATGACGGGTTTATATATGCCCTCGCGTCCTCGGATGCGAGTGGCTTCAACTGGAGGGTAATATTTACAACAATAATGGTGAATTTCAGATTCTAGCGTTCCCTGGGCGATCTCCTCCACCCCCGCATCGCATGCATCCTCTGCGGCTGGCAGCGCTGCTACCACATACGGGCACCCCTGCCTTTGCCTGTGATACGCAGCATCCAGTATCCAGCATCTAAGGATCAGTTATCGCCTCCAAGCCCGCGACATGCAACAATTCTAACAATTCCCGCCTTTATCTCCACCCCACCCGGACCGTGCGCGCGAGGCTTGGCGGATGGTGGCGCACGCGAACCCCGGGAATATTCCGCGCACCAACACCTACCAACACAGGGCCACAGGCCAACATAGCTCCAGTTCGGATTCGTGCCACAGTATTGCGAACATTGTAGCAGCGTGCGGAACGCTGGTCTCTGGTAGTCCGCTATCGCCCTCTCGAGTCCTGCCCTGCCCCTTGACTCCTGGGCCTGAGCACCGCGAGCTCAAATTCACCGAGCGATATCGATAGTGGCGCCCATTTCTGATCATCCCCTCGCAGGCACACCGGCGACCCAGCTCACCTCGGAGCCACCCAACGGCGTCGGTC
This sequence comes from Athelia sp. TMB, assembly GCA_014898675.1. Taxonomy (NCBI): domain Eukaryota; kingdom Fungi; phylum Basidiomycota; class Agaricomycetes; order Atheliales; family Atheliaceae; genus Athelia; species Athelia sp. TMB. Next base: position 200,999 of record JACXVL010000067.1, read on the forward strand.
CACCTCATCTCCCGACCGGCACTTGAGCCACAACTCATATCGCCTGGGTCTGGATGGCGCACTATGAGCGCACATCGACCATCAGGCGTGTTCAATTCGTGCTCGGATGCGAAATTAGTGCGGAGCGTGCCCATTCATAACATACCCCCCTGCTCCACTGCGTGCTAGCCCCTGCAAGCTCGATATGTGAATGTGAATGCGAACAGCATCCAGCACGCTCGACGCTTTCTTATCAGCCCAGACCGACATATATCCTGCTGCCCAATCACCCGTGCCTGCCCTGATGATGCACCCGCCCGAAACCCAGAGATCCATGGCCAGGCTCCCCGGAGCCGCGCGCCGTCGCGGCCGCGATCAGCAGGGGCTGTGCCGCGCTTATCCGGCGCACGCATATTTAGCCGCGCGCGCGCTGGGTAAGGCTGGGTACCTGTGCGCCCGCCCCTGGATGCGCCCACTCGTAGATCGCCGACGCGCTTGGCTGTGGGATATGCTCAAGCTTGTCGGTTTCATTGGCAGTGTCGCATGCAGGCTTGGGGTGGCGCGGTGGCGAGTGGTCGAGGGTGCGCGCGAGTCTGTTAATTTTAGCCGTGATAGGGATGTGACGAGGAGAGGATTCAATACCGCTCGAGGGCATTTCGCCAAAAATAACCCGCTGACTGAGCTGGGCGTATTTAAGCTCGGGCTTGCCTGCGTGCGCGAGCGAGCGATATTGGTGATGCATGCTGTCTGTTTAGGTTTCCGCGCGATTGCCACCAAGCGTGCGTATCGTCCGACTCTCCATTCAATACATTACTGCATTCATAATCGGTTGTGCTGCTGCCTCGCCGCGCGGGAGGGGGGCGGCGTTGTACGTGGATGCTGTGGATCAGTATGGACCGGACCGCGGGGGTCAGCATAATTAGAGCTGGGCGCTCAGCCTTTGTTGTGAATTTGCAATGCGTCAGGTTGACATAACATGCCTCGGGGACGCCGGGCTCGCGTGCCTTGGAGCGCGTCGCTGCCTTGGTCGCCGGCTGGGCGGGCAGGGCTGCAGCGTAACGATCACGACGACAATGAACGAGGCACCGTGCGTTGCCGGCGAGGGCCGGGCGGCGGCGCACGCCCAGCGGGCTGAGCGCATTGCGTGCTCTTCGTATATTTAGCACGGCGTGCTGGCCTCCCATAAAGGCAAACACAAGCGTGGATGGTGGCAGATGCGATCGGTAAATGCTCGTGCGAAAGGGGAGTTGCCTAATGCGGGGCGGGCTCGGCCGTGCCTGCCGCGGCTGGGCGACGTCATACCGGTCATGGGCTGCGCAGGTGTCATTGAAGACGCAATGATTGTGCGGATGCTCGGCAGCGCGGCACTGGGGGGTGCAGCATCGATGCTAGGGCGAGCGCTGGCGACGTGCGGAGGGGGCGTGGCCGGGGTGTGGCGGACGCAGGGCGCTAGCGAGTGACGTCGGAGGGCTGGCAGGCTGGCAGGGCGCTGGAAGGGGAGAGGAGGCTGGTGGTGACGACCGTGCGCTGGCGCGGTGGGAAGGTGGATTCCGATTGTTGGCTCGAGGAAATGAACGGGTCGATGCGTCGCTCGCTTCGGCAACTTCTAGCGGGCCCATGCCACGGGCGCTGCCAAGCACTTGCCAACCTGCACAATCGCTCCCCCCATTACCCTCCTGCGCAGCGCCATACCAGAGCCGTATCACATCTCAGATAACTCTGATACGCATTGTAGCAGTCAGCGCAACGCACCGGGAGGGCTGTGGCCGTTTCAACATATCCCGCGCGGAGGCAGTAGGTAACCTCCCACTAACGTTTTCGATTCTTTTCCCTGCAGCCCATGTTGTAATCGCTCTTATAATCCCCCCTCGCACACCCCACCCCACCCGCGCCCACCACAGCGCACCGCGCCCACACACGCCATGGCCTCCGCCTCGTCCTCCACCCCGCCGTCCGCGTCCCGCAGCCCGCTCAGCAGGGGCCCCATGAAGCCCATGGCCGCCGACGTCTTCAAGCCCCGCCTCCCGCGCGATCCCTTCGCCCAGCAGCGCCCCCAGCCCTGGGCCCTCAAGCCCGACGCCGTCATCGCCGCCCTCAACGCCCCCCGCCGCGACGTCATCCTCGTCCTCGGCGGTGCGTCCCCTCTTCTCTCTGTGCGGCGTGTGCTGATTAGCTTGTGACGGTCAGCCCCGTCGCTGAAAGACCTCGAGCCCCTGCTGCACTCCGCGTACCTCGCGCAGGCGCTGCTCATCCTCGCGACGCACGCCCCGCCCCAAATCCCCGCCGCGCAGCCCGCCGTGCGCGTCCTGCGCCTCGCCGCCCCGCTCGCGATCGAGGACGCCGGCGCCGTGCGCTTCGTCAACATCCTCGAGGCCGCCGAGCGCATCGCGCGCGTCTGGCGCAAAGCCGGCGGCGCCGGCGTCGAGGAGGTCCAGGAGGCCGACGCGGGCGCGCCCGACACGCCGCTCGCCCCGCCCCAAGCCCGGTTCGCGTCGAGCTATGGCAGCGCGCCGCCGTCGGCGAGCTCGAGCACGGACAACATCAGCGTCGCCTCCGCGGGCTCGCGGCGGCGCTCCTTCCTCTCCCTCCCGCGCGCCGCCGCGCCGCGCCTGCCGCCCGTCGACGCGGCGCAGCGCCCGTTCGACGCGCTGCTCAACTTCCTCCCGCCGCGCGCGCCGGACAAGGCGACGCTCAAGCAGATGATCCTCGTCACGACGATCAGCCGCCCGTTTCTGACGAGCGCGGCGCCCGCGAACCGCTCGAGCTCGCGGCTGAGCGTCGCGGAGGGCGAGAGCCGGCGCTGGTCGCTCGCGCGCCCCGCGATCTACTCCGCGCCGACGACGCCCGCGTCGAACCGCAGCCGCACGTCGCTCTTCCCCCCCGACCTTCCCCAAATGCCAAGGCGCGCGCACATCGTGCATCTGATCGCGCCGACGGCGCCGAGTGTGGCGCGGAGTAAATTGATGCAGAGCATCGAGGGCTTCCTGTGCTCGTTCGCGTACGCGGCCCCGGGGATGGACGCCGCGGCGGGGGGCATGGGCGACGAGCGCGCGGCGCCGTTCCTCATGCACCCGTACACCCTCAAAGCCACCATCGCCTCCCCCGAGTCTGGGGTGGGCGCGTGGAGCATCGCGGACCTGCTCCTCTCGGGCTCGCTCGACCGCCCGGATTCGAATAATGTGGCAAGGGCGCCGCCGCGGGCGTGGCTGAGCAGCGCGAACGACATCGTGCTCGCGCCCGCCTCGCGGCCCGTCTCACAAGGCAGCGTCAGCGTCTCCATGCCGGCGGTCCCCTCCCTCCAAGCGCCGACGCCGAGCCCGCACCGCGGGCGCGCGAGCCAGAGCTTCCTCGGCGGCGCGGAGCTCGGGTTCGTCAACGCCCACGCCTCCGCCCCGCAAAACTCGACGTGGAGCGGGGTGCGGCGCCCGGAGATATCGCTCGATAGCACGAGCGCACGGGGGAAGGGGAAAGAAAGGGCGCCCGCGCAGGGGCTGCCGACGCCGCCGGACTCGAGCGCGGACAGCGATTCGGCGGAGAGCGTGAGGCCGCCGTCGCCCGTGCCCGCGCCGCAGCCAGAGAGAAAAGGGAGCGTAAGGGGGAGAGGCTTCTTTGGTGGTGGGAGCGGTGGAGGTGTGGGGGGTGGAGGGAGCACGAACACGAGCACGAAGAAGGAGAAGGGCGGGGGGCTGGGGATACGGTGGAAGTTCTGGAAGGCGGCGGCGGTGCGCGCGTAGGCGCGGCTGGTTGCGTTCTCGTTCTGCGTTCTGCGTTCTGCGTTTTTGGTTGGATTTGCGTTTGGTTTTGGTTTTGGTTTTGGTTTTGGTTTGGATTGGATTTTTGCCTCGACTCGCCTCGCCGCGCTAGACGGCCGCCTCGCTCCTTTGAACTCTCCCTTTTCTTCGTTCTCTTCTCGTTCTCGTACACTTGCCCATCCCGCATCTGCCACTCCGTCTTCGTACGCTTGTTCACGCCATTTACCCGCATCTCTTCACTTCATTACTACAATTTTTTCGCACTCGCACTGCTAGCTGCTACATACACACGGACCATACGCACATTGCCGCAGATACCGGACCGTCCATCCCATTCTCCATCCCGTTCTCCATCTCATTCTCCATTCTCATTCTCCAGTCGCTGCTTCTGCGTTTATTCTGTTCTGCTATAACACGGCTACGGCTACGGCTCGGGCTACACACCAAAACTAATTCGATGATAGTCGCACACACATCACATTGACATGTACCGGACCTGCCTGCGTGAGCGGGCTGTATGGAATATAAATATTTATCGCGTTTCGCGCACGGGTGCTCCTCCAGCGCTGCGGTCCGGCCCCAGAGGCGTTTTTGAGCGCGCACGATTTGGAGGCGCGTTGGCGGGCTTAAGCTTTGGAGTCTGCGCAAGCTTGAACTTGAACAGCGTGCACCGCCACGGATGCGTGGAGGGAACACCAGGTCCGGCGAGCTGCATACCTAGCCCGGGCCGCGGGGGATATGACCCGCTGTATTGGCCTCCTTTGACAGGTGAGATGGACGGGAACAGGCATAAGGGCCATGGCATTCGACGGGCATGACACTGCCCAATGCGCCAGTCGCAGCCCTTTTCCATGTGCCCGGAGTCGCAGCCTGAGCCCTTTTCTTCGAGTTACAAAAGGAGCGTTATGGACTTTGCCGCGGGGATTCCGATCCGAGGCAGCGAGTGTTCCCGGGGCGCGTTGAGGTAGAGGTTCGAGCTGAACCTGCCCGGATTCGCAGATGCAATGCGCCAAATCGCAGCCTTGTCCACGTGCCAAGAGTCGCAGCCCTGTTCTTCGAGATGGAGAACGTTAAGATTAATGGACGTCGCCGCGGGGATTCCGATCCGAAGCAGCGAGTATTCCCGGGGACGTTGAGGTAGAGGTTCGAGGTGAACCAGCCTGTTGGAATTGGGGCGGTGCAGTCGCCTCGTGGCGCGGGAACATGCTCAGGGGAACTTAGTGGCGGCGCGGCTCCGCGCCACGGTCCGCGATCTCCACGAGGCGGACATGTATGTACATAGAATGGGCAACTGCCAGTCTCGAAGCTTAGACATAGCCTTCTGCACACATGCGGACACCGTGGGAGTGCGTAGGCTGTGGGAAACATATCTATGAGGCTTCTCGCGAGCGGCGGGGCGGTTTGCCTTGATTGTGGTGTCTCAGACGATGTTCGCTGCTGCCGCATCTCATGCCTAAGCCATTCATCGAGGGTCCCGTGTGCAGCCATCCGGGACTCGTGCCTCGCACTCCCCAGAGTGCGCGATCGATTCAGCTTTGCCTCTGGGCGCTACGTTGGGCGTCCACGCAAACTTCAACCTGGCACGTGCACCCGTCTGTGCACAGCCACGAATGGTGTGTTCGGATTCGCCCATTTCGTGGGACCGAGGCCATTTGCGAGTTCGCATGTTTATTCCGCTGTGTGCATGGGACGAGCTTCGAGTATGTTTAAATTGAGCTCCTCGAACGGAGAGCTTTTTGGTGGAGATATTCACGGCCTAGATTTTCGCTTGTTTTCGCGTGACAATCGCGTAAAATAGGCTCAGACGCAGAGGGCCTTGGGCCATGTGAACGAACTCATGGTCGTGTGACTCATAAGTACAGTGTGCTCAGTGACGGGGGCTCCCTCGACTCGCCTTGGATAGTCAAGGGCAAATTTGCACGATGATAATTTTTAGCCTGATACACAGATGTAAGACACATCACATATCATTATAAGCAAATGAAACGGACAGATCCGCGCAATATATGGGGTGGAGGCGGCCGTACAATGGTTCTTGGGGCATGGCATAATTATGTCCCGATATAATGTGTCCTGATGCTAGGGTGTGAACGACTATCTCCACGCGTTATGGGATGACTACGGGAGACTATGCTCGCAGTAAAATCTCCCGACCATGCATCTCAACTCGCTGCGGGCGTGCTATCTGCAGTTGTATCTGGATCGCATATAGATTGGGTGCATACACAGCGTGTGTTTTACATGTAAAAAGCGCGCATTGGCCGGGCAGAGGCAAATGTATTTGGGTCTGAATAAGAAAACCGCCTTGTCCGAGGCTTAGGCCTCCTGTCATACCAAGATCTCCACGCGGATAAGTGGACGTGCTATTGGATGGGTTTAAAGGTGCCCGGACCGAGCCGTCGTATGAACAGGCGTGCAGATTACGAACACTAATAAGGGGGGGCAGATTTGCATCAACCACACGTCGAAGTCGCAACAGCTTGAGCATACAGAAAGACACACGGTCTGCCAGGGCCTAGGGAGTGCCTGTGCCCAAATTGGAGTTTGGATCAGCTATGCTGATAGCTGTCAAGGTCTGGGCAACACGCCGGCACGGATGCCAACACGTTAGAAGAGGTCGCGTCTCGATCGTCGATCTATTCCCAAACGCCGCAGAGAGCCGAGGGCCTTGTATAGCAACTGGAACAGACACGGCTGGACGCTGGACTGCCAGAAGCCAACGCCACCATCGCACTACAGCCGCCAATCATCCGGTCTTCGAACATGTACACATCAAAGAGCAGCAGCTCCCACAGCGAGACGGGGTTTGCGTGCACTAGCTGGGTGGCCTGTAGGCTCAAATAAGTCTAACACGGTAGAGAAGATCACCCTTGATGAGATATCATTCGCCGCGTGGATACTCAAACACGCAGAAAATCTGCCAATAGGAAATATAGGAGCAACGTTAATGCGGTGGCGCCGCCAAATATAGAGAAAGCAGGCCTTGCGGGTCAAAAAAAATCGCAAGCGCAGGGGTGAGCAGCGTGTTGCAATCCGGAAGGCCCGAGAGGGTGGGCGAGGGGATGCATCAGTACATTCATTATGTTTCTCCAAACCTGACGCGAGGTCAGATTAACAGATATTGACACAACCAAGGGTGGCATACCAAGTCAAGATCAGAATCTAGAGAAGAGCGCCACCGCCAGCTAAATAGCATTGGTTGAATACAGTAATAAATCCGAGTAATTGCTGCAGTGGTAGTAAAATCCGCGGGTAGCAACAGATTCAGGATCTTGCGCGTGGCAACAAATTCAACATTATGCTGTGCCACGTCGCGATGGCAGATGAGGTGGTTTGACTGAAATATCTCCTTACTCTGTGAGAGTCATCTCACGTTTCCGAAACACTTGGGACAAGCATCGAGGACGGGTCTAGTTTTCGGGCCATGGCCCGATCGCAGTATGTCGGCGATGGATATTGTTAATGCCGTAGTTCTGACATTGGTAACTGGCCGATATCCGGGGTGGTGGCGAGAAAGGGGGTAGGGTAGACCCAGTGTCTCGGAATCCACCGGATGATAGATTGACAGTTGTTCCACAAGGCGGTAACACGTATTGGCGAAGAGAAGACAGTAGGGTCAAAGTCTGAAAGACGAAGGCAAGATGCAGGGCGCTCCAAGTTCGAGAGAATTCAGGAAGTGCAAGAAGTCAAAGATAGTACAAGAGACTTGAGCATTGCTTTGGCTTAAGAGACCATAATCGTTACATGGATTTTTGGGAGGCAAGCTCAAAGAAAAAAATGCCGTCGTAAGATAAAGGGCTCGCCCTCCGGACAGCCCAGTCTCGCAGAACCTCCAGCTCGAAATCAATCGCGCGTGCATACAAAAAGAGCTTCCTTCGTCGGCCTCTTCTGTATTTGGGTGAAAGCGACACCGAGCTCTGAGCTCAAGGCCCCTGTGACTTGCATGTGACCAGAGAAATGCTTCATAGGCTCAGATCCAAATGTAACATTTCAAAGCAAGACAATCCCCGTCTGCCTTGTTGGGGTGTAGAGTCTCGCCACGAGTATAACACGGACAAATAGCCATTGTATATCCAATCTGTGTTAGTCCCGCGTAATCTGCACTGGTTGTTGTCCAACTCCTACGTCCTTAGGTCTCAACATGCCTGGCTGTCGAATAGAATGAAGCCCTTCAAGTAGGTCGCGAGGATTCTGTGGCTCCGAGGCTGTTGGGAGCTCAAGCATCACCAGATGAAGAACGAGTATGCCATAATCGTGCGTCGAGGTCTGAGGTTAGCCCTTTTGAGCCCAGCGTGGGAATATATTTATGTCACTACATAGTTTAAATTTCGAAGTGGGGTCTAAACCCTCCCCTTTTCCGCATAAATCTTAAGCAGATATACGAGCCCAGTAAGTTTCAAATTTGTGTTGGCAAACATACATGTGGATCACGGTTGTTTGATCGTGGCATATATCCACTATCAGTTTCCTCAGACGCAACATGGCGAACTCGCGTGTGTATGCGCTCCTAAGGGCTGGGAGATGGAAATTTAATATGACATGTCTCTTGTGATGGTATTCAAATACCATTTTAACGCGGTGTACTAGGAGCACGCGCGCATCTGGCCTCCTTATTCGAGCCGAAACTCTCACATCCAAGCATCGCGCATTAAATCAAGCATGCCTGTCCCTACAGAGATTGTTGGATCCCTTCCGCGCCCTGGATGTCAGTGCATTGTCCCTCAGACCTGGCCGCACGCTGATTACTCTTTCTTATTGTCGCGGTGCAGATCTCCAAGAGGCCATCGCAAATTACGATGGAGGCAAAATATCCATCGAAGAGTTCAGGAAAGTCCAAGACAAGGCTGCTGAGGACTCAGTCAGGCGTTTTGAAGCTGCGGGTCAGGATGCAGTGACGGATGGGGAACAGCGTATCAGTTCGTAAGTAACGTTTCTGCAAAATTCCTGCTCCGCACTTAACTATGCACCAGGTTTGCTACGTACCCACTGGCAGAGTAAGCTGTTCCAGAACGGGGCGCAACAAAAATTCATTCATTCACCCAGTACTCTTGCGGGCACGGGCCTTGCTGATGGGCTGGCTGGGGATGGTCAATTCTTCGTAAGTCGTTGACTTTACTTGCCGCTCTCGATGACTGAGGACAGTTTCTATAGGCTATTTTTGATGATGGCCACCACCGTCAACTCCCTCGCCTCACAAAGGGGCCTTTCCGGTAAGCTGATCTTCGCAGCGAACACTCACAGCAGCTCATATTTGTAAACAGTTACAAAACCTACGCCTATGAAAACTTCAAGAAGTCTAGGGCATATGCATCAGGACCCATGAAGCAGGCAGTTATAGCGCCTAGCATGCTGTCCCTTCTATATCCGCTGAAGGAGGAGATTCCAGGGTATTCTAGGGACGCTTTCTTCGCTGATTTGGTCAATGAGGTATCCCAATCACCACCATTATGATGCCCTTACTAACCGCGTTACTGAGGCTGAGAAAGACATACGAGGATGCTTCGATGCTGGTGCTGTTAGAGTCTCGATAGACTTCACTGAGCAAGCGCCACCTCTGACTGTAACAAAAAATCGCTCACAGAGGAATGTAGAGGTCGTCTCGCCGCAAAGAAGGATCCTCGAAATCCTTGGACCGGTGAAAATCTCCTCCAGAGCTTCGTCGACCTGAACAACAGGTGATCGATATCCAGTTGACATATGGATATATGGCGGATATTAACACATGCATATGCCGCAGAGTCCTCGACAGATTCAGTGCAGCGGACCGCCAGAACATAGGCATCCACACCTGCCCAGGTGGCGATTGCGACTCGGTGCATTCTTTTGACGTGGACTACCACGAGTTGTTACCTACAATGTTTCAGTGAGCCTTCTGCTTCCCTTTATTGCAACGCTTTCTCATGCTGCATATCGAGGATGAATGCTGGCTATTTTCTCATCCAGCTCGCCTCCGAGAAGGACAAAGAAAAGGTGTACCGCGAGATCGGTCAGACCATCCGCAAGGATGCCAATGGTGTTAAACAGGTATTTATGAATCCTGCGTATATACCTCTGGGACAGTATTTCAATAGTCGCAGGTCGCATTCATTGGCGTCATTGATCCCCTAAACCCGACCGTTGAGACCCCGGAGCAAGTCTGCGCAGATCTCATAAACGCGGCGAAGTTTATACCTAAGGATCAACTCGGTGCCACGGACGATTGTGGTGTGTACACTCCTATATTCTCTAATGCAGGGATATTGATTGCCGACAATAGGGTTCTCCCCATTCTCGACTGACGTCAAGCCCAAACATGGCAGCCCCGACTTCGCGCGGGATATTGCATTCCAGAAGGTCTCGAATCGTATCAAGGGAGCGAAGATGGCCAGTGAAAAGCTCGGCATCTAGAGGTAATATCAAATGGAGTGAATAGTGTAAAAATCAATCCAGAGAAGAGTTACTGTCGTTTGCGTTTGTGTTATGAAAAGATATCAGCGTTTTCGATTTGTTATGAACCATATTCTTGCGTGACAAGACTTTTCTCATATTTCATTTGCGATCGCTTCCAACGGGAAAACCAGCTCCATTTAATATTTGTTGCCAAAATACTGTCCACATGTGGGCTATCTAAATCTCAACCTGTGCACCGGGTGAGCTGCGGTCGATCACTGTCACCAAGTGGCTGGCTAGGATAGCTTTGATCGCCCACCCTCTATTTTATAAGCTCCCAACCCATCAGAAACCCTGAAATTCCTGCGCGCATCCTTCATATTTTCGGTAAGCCCCATCCGAGTACACCTGAGTCTCAATTCCAGCCTCGTGTGCCTAGCCCATCTAGCTCTGGGTCACCGAAGCTTGAGCGATAAGCCATCGCTTGATCGCGGGCGCTGCGGCTGAACAACTGTATGGGCCATGACCCACAGCTCGGCTGTTTGTCATCGCGCTGACCGGGAAGGATGGGGTGTGAAAGTTGCCGGTGGTGCTCAGGTGGACTTGGATGATCGTAGCTGCCCTTGGTGTGCCTCAGCACCCTGTTGCGGCTGTAATCCGGGAATGAGGAGTCCGCATTCGCAGGCCACTGATTGGATGGCTGTTGTGGAGAGAGAATCGATGAGTGGGTGAGTGCTGAGGTTCGGTGGCTTGCTTGAGAGGCATAAGAATCGGCAGAAGATGACGCAGAAGAATTTTTGTATGGGTACCCCGTTTGCGATTGGTGCGCATCCGAATGCACCTCGCGATATTCCAGTGGTGCTAAAGAACAAAATAAACACGAAGCAACAATTTGACAAGGTAAATAACCTACAGAGCATACGCATCGACGTCGCACTGGGATAGTCAAACATCAGGGGATCACCCATATCCAACGGCAAAGAGTGTGAGGCGTGAAGGCTCCAGTCGGGCTCTTGCCAGCCTAAGGAAGAGTCGAAGTTCTCCTCACTTCCAGCCCAAGGGCTAGTGCTTCTTTGATATCCGTCCAAGAGTTCCAGGGACGGCCCAGGCGAGCCACCATACGATCCAGTTTCGCTCTCCTCACTGCTGTAGAAGCCGTTGAGCTGGTACTCGATGTATTTTGGCTCCTCGGTTAGCGGACCTGCCTCTCCACCGTTCCACGATGTGTCAGACACTCCCCGTCCGCCACCGTGATGGATCGAAAATGGATTGAGTCGAAAGACGCTCATCATCTTGCGCATCTCTTTGTTAGCCCCTGTAGCACGGAGGGGAACTTCTGTGGGCGGCACCAGGTGCGCGAACGGCGCTGGTGGTGAAGAGCCCATTTGGTGAGAGTTATCTTGGATGAAAACATTGTCATCCGCTTCCATTTTCACCGACGAGAAGGCGTCAGGGTCTTCCGCGATTGTGTAGAGCCGACTGGTTTGTTCTAGTGGTCGTCCAAAGATATCATACATTGTGGCGTGGATAGGGACGGTGCAGCCGGGTAGTAGACGAGTTCTGGAATGAAGATGAGGAGGTAAAGAAATGTATATGAACGCTGGGAGGCTGAAGCCAGGGTTTTTGGGTCTCGTTATACCATGGGACAATTGAACTATGTAGTCGGACGCACTCTAGTAGTACTTAGTCCGGAGGGGTGACCAGTATGAAATCATCGGTGGTCGCCTTGGAGCATCTAAACAGAAGACGCCCGTTCGGCCGTACGGATGGGCTTCCGTGGTATCAGGCCTGGTGAGTATGGACTTACCTAACGGTACGGGCGATATGACTGGAAGGTGATCTATTTCATGAGAGCGCGGGGGTAATGAGACGAATGCCGACCAAACGGCTCGTTATTGCAGGTGGCATCAGAGGTTTGATCTAGAGTATTTCTCGGCGGTAGGCAGATAGGTGAGGAACAGTATACGTGACTCGAGTAGGTCCAAGATCACGGCCCAGGTTGTCATGAATTGCCTGGAAAGAGTATCCTCATAGACTGGTACAGCACCTGGGATGATAGATTGATTTTAGTGAGCTGTAAAGCAGTCACTTTCGTCTGCCTTACCTTAGACTCTACCTTGCAACTGGCCGTGCCACGTCCGAGTTGGTGTGCCGCGATCAGGGTGTGTTTCATTGAACAGCTGAGGCGCCTTCTAAGCGAACAACGCACTATTTGGCCAATAGGCGTCCGAGAGACTGGCTCGATGTCGGCGAGGTACTGCATATCAGATTTCTGAGTGGAGCCCCTTGAACTTCCAATTCGCATGATGTTGGTGGCAGGAGCAACGAGCGATATCCGGAACAAGCCGACGCCTTAAGCTTTCACGTGAAATTCTCCAACCCAATGTGAGGACTTCTACAGGCTTCCGAGCATACTACTTGCTCTGAGCGCCTGAGCCTGATGTGTGCGCTTGGAACTGTCGATATGCCCATTCGAAGAAATTCTCAAGGTTTGGGGAGAGATCCGCGTAACCGTTGTTTCGGTCAATCCCGGCACGGCTCCCACGAGATGGCGGGCGGGATGGCGGTCCCTGGTACGCAGTTGCCCATGTACTTCGATCATTGCTATTCAATTCCCTCTTTCTCGACGTGACAACAGTCTCGCGCAGATGCAGGTCTCGACATCTTGATTTTCGACTCGGAAAGCCTCCAGGAGCTGGGATGGACATGTGGAACATTGTTTCAAGAAGTTGATCACAAGACAGTCGAACAGGTTGATTTATCGCGGCACAGGATAGTGATATTATGAACTGGCGATTGCTCGCGCTCCTAGAGACTTTGCCTTTGGGAAACCTGATTGAAGTACCTAACTCTGCTCTGGCTGGTCGACCATATTTGAATATTTCAACGCGCTGCGACGACTCGTACACGGCTGGATCTACCTAGCAGCATCTGAAATTGAACATGATACCTCCGAGCCTTGTTGTCTTACATCACCCAACCATGCCACTCGAAGCTAACGGCGGATTCAATGCTCGCTCTTGTTCTGAGCTGCAGATCTCTAAGCGGCTGTCACAACTATGATGCGGAAAAGATCTCCGCCGACGAGCTGAGGAGAGCCCTAGACTATCAGTGGCATATCTTACATACCGCACTTAAGGGTTGGTTGTTCGCAATGTCTGCGGCTACATTCAATATCGGTTGATGCCGCCAACGGGCTTTTCCGGGACGTGTAGTCTACCTGAGCATACGCAAACCGACGATCAAACCTGCGTAAACTCCGGATATCTTGTCTGGCAAGCGGACCTAAAAACATCTTGCTTTCAGCTAACAGAATCTGGTGGAAATTATACGGTTTCAAAGTGGCTATATGACGCATCGCGAGTTGTACAACAACGAAAAAAGTCGCATCTACAATCTATCTTATTCATTCGTGACAAGTCATTGGGTCATTGATCCTCTATCTGTAAAATGATTCCCGTGTGCCGATATCTCCATACTCCACAGCAGCCTTTAATCACAGCAGGTTCTAAGCATACCCGAACCCTTCGATAAACAGCGATACGCTAGCGCCGCCCTTCAGCACCGCTCCTATCCCAGAGGTTTCGAGGCCCAGCGCGGACCGGCTGCTCTGCACCATGGAATCAGAGCCGCACACTGTCCGAACCCGGTCAGCTCGTAGACGGCACGCACGCGCATGGGAACTCACCAGCAACGCCCATACGGCCCCCGCGCACAGCCTGTGCTTCCTCGCGGATAATGGCAGCGATGTCAGGGCGGCCGTCGCGAATCGTCACCCCAGGGAGCGCACCGAGAGTGTCGGTGTGGCTGATGGCGGTGTCCTGGACGGATGTGGACGAAGAGGCGGCTGACTTCTCAAGGTACTCCTCGGATCCGATTGCGCGAGGGGGGCCGGTGTTGTGGATGCGGATGTCAACGCTTAGACCGTGCGACTGGGTGCTGAAAGACTTGACCAATGCAGGTTTGATGAGCGATATATTTTCTATGGCAACATAAATTAATCAACAATGCGTTTGAGAAGCAGATTTGAGATATGCTTACGGATGTCCCGAGTTGCCCAAACAAACACGATGCGCTGGCACGCAGTCGCCTTTTTAGCAGCATGGCTGTGGATGCACGTGAGCTCACAATTAGCAAAAAAAAACAAAAACAATACAAGCACTTACCGCATGGCATCGAGCAGTAATGCCAAGGTGTACGATACACCAGAGCCTCCTAAGACCGAAGAAATAGTCAGAATACCTTCCGACGGCGCCGGGGCACTGAGACGAACCGGCCAATAGAATACAGACGTCGAATGAACGCATATCGGGCACCGAACCATACGGGCCGTCAACGTAGACCTTCGCGCTCATAGGCGCGTCCTTGTTGCTGAGTGCATGTGTGGCCAGACGCTTCGTGAACCCGGAGCGCACATCAATGAAGAACACAAGCTCGTCCTGCGTCCCGTCGCCCTCGACAGACGCGATGGTGAAAGGGTGGGCTTCATGCGAGAACTTCGATAGTCCCGGGACAGTGAGGAACACGCTCTGGCCTGCGGCCCAGTGGAACAGGCGCGGGCGTGGGAGTGTAAGGCGGACGAGGGACGGCGACACCGGCTCCAGGCGCGCCGATGCGGCGGCAGATGGGATGTGGTGTTGATGCTTTTCGGCGTCCGGGCCCGGAGTGGGAGTCGGAGGAGAGGTGGCGGCGAAGAGGAGCACACGCAGTCCGCGTACTAGGCGGTCAAAGCCCCATATCACGAAGCACGGCCATATGTACGTCTGGACTCTACGCAGAAGCGGTCAGAATAAAGCAGCTCTGCGAGCACAAGTGACTTGCCCATATTCTTCTGTGTGGTAGTATGCACCAACAAGGAATATACTGGTGATAGCATGAGCGGATTGAAGGCAAGGTCTAGAAGAACACGGTGCTCACAGGACGGTCACAAAGTGCACCCAGAAAAAGAGCTCGTATGCCTTGGCGCGGACGGGCCGCAGCGATACGAGCATCAATGCGGTGAGCGAAATGACAGCCAAGAAACCGGTACGCAGCCAAATCGAAGCCCAATCCGCCGCTTCGTACCCCCTGCATCCTGTAAGTAAGCATGGGTTTATGTCGATAATTTGATAGATTTCACCCCCGCATAAGCTATGTGAAAGGATAGGTCAGAAGTCTGTCGAGAGAGATGGCATAATCGGCTGACCTCTCCTCCAACGTGGGCCCAGATTAGAACAAAGAGGACACGGGATGTCATTCGATGCGCATAATTGAGCTGCGAATGACGGAGTTAGCCAAGAACCTCGTGTGTATACCAAGGAAAAACTGACCTTGTCATAGCCAATACCAGTGATGACTGAGAGTAAGGGACGTGATCAGTAATTTTAAAATACAATGCAGAGAATGGGTATGCTTACGCGCGATGACATTATTCTTGGTTCCGAGTGCGGTGACCAAAGGGAACTGACTGGCAGCGATAGCCCCCGCGCGGTTGGTCCAGTATATGAGGTTGAATTTCTGCCCAGCCAATGTGGTTGCTGGTGAAGGGATACTATCAAAAGGATGAAGTGAAGTTGATAAGGACAGTACGCACTGTTGATAAACGTCCAGGTGAACACGGCGATGATATAAGCGCAGGTGACGGCGACATCTGCCATGTTGAGTGTGTAGACGGTGCCCAAATTGACGCGGACAGTCCATCGCAGCGCGATGATGCGGTACGTGTTGAGAACGGCCACGGGCAGGCGGCGGAGGTTGATGCGCGATCCCGACGTGCTGCCTTGCGATTCCGAGTCCGCGCTGTACGCCCGCTTCTGTCGAGTGGACAGAGACCATAGACGCGATGCCAGCCGAAGCGCTCCGACGAGGGCGATGAAGCAGGCGAGGAAGTACCACATCTGGATCGGGTACTCTGCCGTCCGTTGCTTGCGCAGGGTTCTGTCGGCGTTTGCAGTATTTGCCATGCCTGAGATTTTGCGGGGGGATAGAGGTGGTAGGAAAGAACTTTGGGGACTATTTAATTCGCTTTTCGACCTTTAAGGGCAGCCTGGGGGTATTAATGCAACTGTCTTGTCTGGCATGTTCGGGTGTGGTTCGGCGGTGCCTTGTGGTGCAGGCTTCAGCAAAAAATGAACGGCCCGGGTGTATACAGCGTGAAAGGAAGATCGGTTCTCGCAATGGCGCCGGGAACAGTCGGGGCCGTGGGTGGTCGAGGGTGTGGAACGCAAGATTGAGGAGGTTGAAACGGCCGCATAAGGGAAACAAAAAGCCCCGACGGAAAAAGAATATGGTGCCATACTATCTGATAAGATTGAATCTTATCAATCATATCTTGGCGTTGCCCATGGTTGCTGTTCCGATCCCTCCGACCCCTCCGCTGTCGACAACGAGGCTGATTGGCGCGAAGAGCCGCTTAGCTGGAGAAGAATTAAGCACGCAGATCGAGGCCGCTCTTTCGGGAGGATGAAGAGTCGCACCTCACAAGACTGTTGGCAAATTGAACAGTGTTTCGACTTATCGGAGACCCCCTTTCAAAATCATGTGCACCCTAATACTGACAGCACCAGGGGTCAGGTGAATTTAGAGAAGCTGTCAACGTAACTCTATAATGCGACGCGATTGGCCTGCCGGTGATGGAGGATCATAACAGCATGGTACCCATAAATGCCCAATGTTCGGCCGAACGCTGAGAACCGTTATAAAACTTTCTCGGAAGCGAATATTGGTGACGGCCAGGTTTGGGAATGTACTTAATAGAGCTCGCAGCCATGGGCTTGTCGCCAGATGCCTTGTGGCCGCCCGTTTCTCCAACTTGTTCAGTCTCAAGGCTTTCGCCGTCCGAGAGAGCTATCAAAACATATGGCAGCATGGATAGCTTACTCTCCTTGCCGAGCTATTGATATGGTCGACGGAACCGAGGTGGAAGTCAATGGACCGCGACGTGGGAGGGCGATTGCCCGGCCTATTACCCAAGCAGCCCTGCGACACATATCACGGGCGAAGGGTAGATATCCATGTGAACAACAGCTGCAATTGATAGACAGGACATGTTCCAGGCTTTATCTAGTTTTGTGCATGGCATTGGCAGGTAAAGATGCTGCGCTGCACTGAAACCCAATGGCCTTTGGTGGAGCAAGATCCCTATAAAGCTTGATCGAACGTTACAACAGGCAGTTTTTGAACGCAAGTACGTCAAGAAGGGGTAAGCAAAGCGCCAGCAGGCAGATACAGCAAACGCGCTGGCCGAATTCGCGAAGGTGAACAGAAAGCGTGCGAATCAGTAGGAAATCGCATTTTGAACCTAATTTGCATTGGCGTCGACTTCTACTCTTACTCTGCATATCCAACCACCACCAAGTCAAACACCACTTAACTGTCTCATCTTGACACCAGACTTGCCCCGAATACTCTAGGAATACAGACATCTCTTTGACGCTGCTCAGAACCACTTATCGCCTGCGAAAATCGCCGCTTTTTCTCGCGTATCCAATCCCAAACGCAACATAACCAGCAGCCCCAATCACCCAGTCTCAGACCTAGTTCCTTTTTAGAACTATTGGTTTTATCACTTTTCCAATGGCACAACCCGCTCGCCCTTCATCGTCCTCGTCGTAAGCCTCGGTTTCACCCCGCACGTGGTCTATAGCTGAAAACTAACATCAGCGGACCGTCCTCCGACTCTTGGAAATCTGGTTTGCGCCCACCACCAAAAGACATCCGCCCCCAAACCGAGGATGTAACCGCAACCAAAGGCCTTGAATTCGAGGACATGTTCCTCGGGCGCGAGCTCCTCATGGGTATCTTCGAAGCAGGGTTCGAGCGACCCTCGCCCATTCAGGAGGAGGCTATTCCCATCGCGCTCACGAAGCGCGACATCCTCGCACGCGCGAAGAACGGCACAGGCAAGACTGCCGCGTTCGTCATCCCGTCGCTGCAGCAGATCGACGTGTCGAAGAATAAGATTCAGGCACTGCTGCTCGTGCCCACGCGCGAGCTCGCGCTGCAGACGTCGCAAGTGTGCAAGATTCTTGGCAAGCATATGGGCGTGCAGGTGATGGTCACCACGGGTGGCACGACGCTCAAGGACGACATCCTGCGGCTGTCGGAGACGGTACATGTGCTCGTAGGCACGCCAGGGCGGATATTAGATCTAGCAGGGAAGAACGTTGCAGATTTGAGCGAGTGTCCGGTGTTCGTCATGGACGAGGCGGATAAGCTGCTTTCGCCCGAGTTCGCTCCTGTTATGGAGCAGCTACTTTCCTTCTTGCCTGAGGAACGTCAGGTCATGCTGTTTAGTGCAACATTCCCGATGATCGTGAAGGACTTCAAGGTGCGGCATATAGCATCTGTCATGCGATCACTTTCTTACATCTCAACTGCAGGACAACCACATGAGATCCCCATATGAGATTAACCTTATGGATGAATTAACACTACGCGGCGTCACACAATACTACGCCTATGTTGAGGAGCGACAGAAGGTCCACTGTTTGAATACACTATTCTCAAAAGTATGCACATGTCTCCATGATTACGTGCCCTAAAACCTGATTGTCACCACCAGCTGCAAATCAACCAATCTATCATTTTCTGCAACTCCACCAACCGCGTCGAGCTCCTGGCCAAGAAGGTCACCGAGCTTGGCTACTCCTGCTTCTACTCCCACGCAAAGATGCTCCAATCGCATCGCAACCGCGTCTTCCACGACTTCCGCAACGGCGTGTGCCGAAATCTTGTCTGCTCGGACTTGCTCACGCGCGGCATCGACATCCAGGCCGTGAACGTTGTCATCAACTTCGACTTCCCCAAGAACTCCGAGACGTATCTGCACCGCATTGGGCGCAGTGGGCGTTTCGGACACCTTGGACTCGCGATCAACCTCGTCACGTACGAGGATCGCTTCAACCTGTACCGAATCGAGCAGGAGCTCGGCACAGAGATCCAGCCGATCCCGCAAACGATCGACAAGGGGCTGTATGTGGCACCTGGCGCCGCGGCACCCGAGGAGAGCACAGTCGCGGCGAAACAGGCGGCAGCGGCGAAGCAGGTGCAGGCGCAGGCGCACCAACAGCCGCGACAGGGAACGCCGTCGCAGGCGCAGGCGCGAGCGGCGCAGCCGCCGGCACAGCAGCAGGGGCAGGTTGTCTACTCGAGTAACGGCCAGCCAGGCAGGGGGGCGAATGGGCAAGGGGCGCGGGGAGGGTATGTGGGTGGCCGGGGTGCTGCACCGCCATAAGTCTCGGGAGCGTCTCGTTGGGAGGAGGTTAGGTGGAGAGGAGTAATGGGGGCTGGCGTAGGACGAAGGGGAGAGGAGGGAGGGAGAGTGGCTACCGACAATCATGAATCTGACCAGCATCTTACGATCGTTCGACAAGGCAACAGGGTTTCTATGTTCTATATTACCTTTTTTTGGTTCACACATTCCATCCATCATCCCCTCCACCGCTTCACGTTCGTGTCCATACCCATTTTTGGTTTTGCCGCATCGCTGTTTCAAAGGTACTCTATCTGCGCAATACCTTGCTACCTCGCTATTCCTTTCACCCCCTCTTGTCTTGTCCGTGTCTCGAGCTTGTTATCATTTTGATGGTTGTTGTAGTCTGCGAGGGTTTTCGACGTGTTTTTTTTTGCAGAGTTGACTTGGCCACCGGTCTCTTTGCTCAATACTACCTTGACGTTGTTGCTCTTCAAGTTCTTGAAGGACCTGTTCCTTCCTATCTTGGTGAACGTTTACGAAGACATACACCAAGGATCTGATCTGATATGGCTCGAAAATTAAACCTGACACAAATTCGGAGCCAGCGTCCGAAAATATCTTAGTGTCAAACAGCGGAATGTCGTGGTTCGGTTACCGCCTGCTCTTCTTCTGTTCACTCCCTAAGCTTGGTCTGCCAGGATGGACGTTCATGGAGAATCTCTCGTTGGTCCGCACTCAGCTCCAGCCCAGGTGGTCCGACCCGACACGTCTGCATCCGCGGCCGTCTCTGATGCTCACATAGTAGAACCTGAAAGCGGGATGTCTGAGTATGCTGCTAGCTCTACTGGAGACTACACTGTTGAAGAGCGCAAACTTGTAAGAAAGCTTGACAGGCGGATACTGCCCCTGCTATGTCTTCTGTATCTCTTTGCGTGTGAGTAAATTGAAGTTTTGCCCCACATTAACTGATAGTGATGACGGGTCCCAGATCTCGACAGGACCAACCTAGGCAACGCACGGCTGCAGGGTCTGCCTCAGGATGTACTAGGAGGCGATCCTACTGGTCGTCTATTCGACCTAGTCACCTCGGCGTTCTTCGTTTCATACGTGCGAATATTACTACTGCTCGCTTGTAAACTTGCTGTGCTGAGGTATTACAAACTAGATCATCTTCCAAATCCCCTCGTCGATATGCTCGAAAATGGTCTTCCCTCGCATTTGGATCGCGGGGGCGACTATTGGCTGGGGTCTATGCTCTACCCTCATGGTGCCTTTCTTGTACTTTCGCCATCTACTTACAAAGAGACTCATAATGCCACAGTCAACAGCATTTAACTTTTCGGGCCTTATTGTCGCTCGGGTAGGCCTAGGCATATTCGAAGCTGGCTTCGGCCCCGTTGCAACACTCTACCTTAGTATGTCATTCTTTTCCGCCCCACAGCAATAGCTTATCAATGCACGTAGCCCTCTTTTATACCAAAAACGAAGTAGGTCTGCGCATGGCCTACTGGTTCAGCTTCGCTGCTGTAGCGGGCGCATTCGGTGGCCTGATTGCCTTTGGAATCCAGCATGTGCACGCAGCTATCGCAAATTGGAGACTGCTATTCATAATCGAGGTCAGCAATGCGACCATGTCTTATATTTTTTCCCTCGCTAGTTGCTCATTAGTGATGTCTTTCATCTCAGGGAATACCTACCATAGTTTTGGGCGTCATCTCGTTCTTCCTGCTCCCTGATCGCCCGGAGGGCGCTACGTACTTGACAAAAGAGGAAAGACACTTGGCGGCGGAGAGAATGAATCGTGGGACGAGCCGTGACATTGGGGCCACCATCAATAAAAGTAAGCCTTGTTTTCTTTTATTTTGGTCGAATTTGCTCATCGTGGCTGGCAGAGCATATCTGGGCTGCATTCTTAGATTGGCGGGTCTGTCTCATTCGTCCCACATATGCGTTATTCCTATGGAACTAATAAACACAATGACAACACCAGATTTACGTGGCAGGACTTATATATTTCGGCGCAAACTGCGCTCTCGCATCGATTTCAGCATTCCTACCCACCATCATCAAAACCTTTGGATACAGTATGCCAAACTTACTCTCCCAATAAATCCCTCAATACTCACGGCAGCGTAGCGAATGCACTCGCGCAATTACTCACTGTTCCACCATACGCTGTTGCGGCCCTGGTCATGACAACCACATCATACACTTCTGACCGTATGCAGTCCCGTGGTGGGCTCTCAGCGGGAGCCAGTATCGTCGGTGGATTTGGGTACATGTGCGTTTGCGTTTCCTGTCCTAACATTCATAGTCACTGACAGATTCCCAATGTCATTGATCAGACTCCTATTGAGCGTCCCGCACAACCAGCACATCCGCTACTTCGCCACATTCCTCATAACAAGCGGGACGTATACGACTATTGGACTCGTCATTGCCTGGTGTGCGCCCCTTTTTCTTCCCTTTTGATAGGACCACGCCGTGTTCAAAACGATGACTGATGCAGTCGCACACAATCTGGGCTCGGAAACTAAAAAAGCCACTGGCATCCCGATGTATATGGCTATTGGTCAGTGCGGCTCTGTGCTTGGGTCGCATCTGTTCCCAACCACAGACGGCCCCAGGTATGTGACTGGCTTTGCAGGTGCGCCTAAATTTCCCCCTTCTCGTTTGACGTTTTACAATAACTCGGTGCTCATAATAGTTTCATGTGCCCTAGAGCTGTTGGCCGCTCTATGCGCTATTGTCCTCACAGTACGTGTCTGTCTATTTTGTTCCCAGTCTCAACGCATATCATCATAATGTTGCGTGCAGATTTCCTACAGACTAGAAAACAGTCGAAGAGATGGGAAGTATGGGAAGCCGGATGCTAATGAGAGAGTTGACATGGATGACCTGGCTGACAAGGTTCGTACTAGGTATTCTTCCTGGAATTCTTGCGCTTAGAAGTTCTGCAGGCTCCGACATTTCGTTATGTTCCATAATAGACTCCCAAATAATGCTTCGAGTCTCAGCGAGTTTCAATGCAAGGCTCTGAGTAATACTATATGAGTCATTTGTGAGTCGGTTAATCTATTAATATTACTTAAGATGCGCTATCTCCACAAATGGATGATCGCATCTCGAAATGCCACTACTCGAAGACCCCCACGACCATCATGACAACTGAAGCAGCTACACGAGAGGCCCTAACGTCTCGTGAAATTCCCCAGATGACCCTTTCAGAAGCGTCCAATCCCCTCACAGCCCCCCTTCCCACCCTCGACGCACTCCAGCCTACCGATCGCGCGGTTAAGCGGTTTGCTGTTGAAGGGAATGCGATCAGTGCGTATCCTTGAAGCAAACTCTGCGAATCAAGCTTACAGTATATTATTACGGTCAGTCACTGGAGGCACAGGAGGCCTCGGCATTTACGCCGCTCGCGCTCTTCTGGACCACGGTGCTTCAGGACTCTCGATGTTCGACATTCTCCCCGCTATGGAAACGGTGGAGGCACTCCGTTTGGAGTACCCGTCTGCCAAGATCATCGTAAAAGCAGTGGATGTGCGAGATGCGCAGGCCATCGATGCAGCGGTCCTGCAGACTGCACAGGAGCTGGGAAGTGTCGATATGCTCCTGTGCTTTGCAGGAGTTGTGGGATGCGCTCAGGCCGCTGAAGTAGATGGTGCCGACTGGAAGAGGGTTATAGACATCAACACTACAGGGTCCTGGCTCTGTGCGCAGTCAGTGGGCAAGTATGTATTCAGTCAAATCCTGAATTGCTGCGAAATCTTACATGTACAATATCAGACACATGATTCAGCAAGACACAGGGGGCAGCATAGTGTTCACGGCGTCGATCTCCGCCCATCGCGTAAACTTTCCCCAGCCCCAGGTGGCATACAATGTCTCCAAAGGGGCGCTTTTGCAGCTCAAGAACAGCCTGGCAGCAGAGTGGGCACGCTATGGAATCCGAGTCAACAGTATCAGTCCCGGTTATATGGACACCATACTGAACGAAGGGGATGGTTTGGAGCCTGCGCGAAAAATTTGGAGGGATAGGAACCCAATGGGGCGTATGGGTCAGCCTGCAGAACTCACAGGCCCAATAGTACTCCTGTGTAGTGCCGCGGGAAGATATATTAACGGCGCAGATATCGTGGTAGATGGTGAGTCTGGCGGTTAAGATTGCATTTGACGTTTATTGACTTCAAAGTCTTAGGCGGTCAGATGCTATTTTGAAACAGGCAAAATTATCTGAAATGATAGGTGGCTGCATTGTGGCGCTTACACACCTTTGGATGCAATGAGGGTAGCTTTTGTTTGATCTATTTGGAAGTAGCACTAATAAGAGACGTACCCCACAACCAATTTTGTCCCGCTAAAATCTCAAACAACCATCTTGCAACCATCTTACACAATTAGATACATTCGGGCAAGCAAAGCTACATACTAATGAAACTTCACCTCCCAAATCCTGACGCAAGCATCTGCCCCTGCACTCGCTAGCTTCGCGGAGCCTGCCTTGTCTTCGATCCACAGCACAGAATTTACGCCACCCATTCCTGCGTTCTTGATGGGGATATTCGAGCTGATCCTCTCGACGCTCCAGATATACACGTCGGTGTCCAACGACCCCGAGGCTAAATGTTTACTGTCTGATGTCCAGCTCAAAGAGTTCACCCTCGATGTATGGCGTGACCACCGGTTGCTCTTGTATTGCCACTGCGACGAAGTGGCGTCAAGCGCAAAGAGCATGATCGTCCCTTTCGACTAAGACACGAAAAAAGTCAGGATCGTACACCAGAAAGGCATATGATTTAAAGTACACACATCGCCTGAAGCCAGCAGGGTTCCGTCGGGTGAGAAGGCAAGAGCAGTTACAGTGTCTTTGTTTCCTGTCAGCTCCGCGACTTCCTTTAGACTCTTCCCGTCCCATTCATGTATGTGGACTTTGCCAGCCTTCCAATCCCTCAGGACTGAATAGAAATCTTGAATATTGTTATATTACTCACCTCGCCTACGGCAACGAAGGAACTAATAGCTGCAACCGCGCTAGGCTCATAACTTGTCTTCAATTCTGATATCTTCTGGTTGTCCCTGATCGCCTCAATGCCATTGATTTCCGCTACGAATATCGTAGCGTCTGGTGAAATCGCGATTGATTTGGGTTGCGAGGCGGTCGAAATATTTGCAGCGCTGTTCAAAAGGATCAGGCAGGTATTTTTGATACGTGGATACAGACTCACGTATAATTCCCTCCGTTGATCTCTCGGACACGATCGTCATATCCAATGGAGAACACTTTTCCTGATGGAGAAGGCGCCATGCCCGTGATGAGGGTGGCGTGCCCGGTGCCTTCCACATAACTTGCTTCGCCAGTGAGGTTATAGGAGACAACACGCCCATCAGCAGTACCGGCAATAAATGTACCTTCCGACTGTGGAACAATTGAGCTAATGGGTTTTTGGGCGCCCTAGGTCATAGAATTAATCTGAGTTGAAGTTTTTGATAAACGCCAGACTTTCTATCACGCACTTTGATTACTCGCGAGGGCTTGTCTGAAGCTCTACGGTCAAACACGTTTAAGTCTCCTGATAGAGAGAGCGAGACGATGTCGTCAATGCCACTCCACACATTTCCAACTTGCTGGTCGTTTATAGCAGTTCCCACCGTCCAGGTCGTTATCGCCTTGTGTGTTTCAATGTCCCCTTTGAAAGGAATGTCAGATGAGTTCATTAAGAAATATGTCCTTGTGCGTACAAAGCTTGACAGTGCGATCCATCGACGATGTAACGAGGTTCTTGCTATCGGGACTCCATGTGCAAGCCATCTTATGCCGTTTCCTACGTTTAGCAGCTTAAATCAAGAGTGTTCACCACTCTTACCACACTGCCTTTATGGATCCCGTTTGTAACATCTGCCACGGTGTCTCCAGTCTTACCATCATAGATGAATAGTTTGCAATCTGAACCAACACTGGCAAAATGGTCGCCCGATGGTGCATAACGAACATCTTGTACGAATTTGGTGTGTGTTTTGATTACCTGAGCAAAATCAAAAACCGTAGCTCGGCTAGATCTTGCCTGCGCACCTTGTTGAACTGATATGGTGCGCCTGAGCAGATGTTAAGTGTGTCCCGGCTGGAAGGTAATCATAATACCTTGATGAAATACTATCAAAGCGTCATCTCCAGCGGTGGCAGCTCTGTATGGCCGCTGGTGGCGAATTGCGACAGCATTGAGTACCTAGTGAAGGCATGAGCCAGATCTTGTAGCAAGGTGCGTTGGTGCAACTACCTTGTTGTGGCCGGTAATATCTCCCGTCGAAGATCCGGTATCCACCATGAATGGGTGTCCAAATCTATCAGGTTCTTCCTTTAGCTAGATCCCGTAGAAGCTCGAATAGTATACACACTTCTCTCGTCCGTCTCCGACTGCGATGATTCGTTTGCTCTCCCCATCCCACTCCAAATCATTTCTTTGTGCCTATTCTGAGTAGCATACTGTTAAGAACGCGCAGATAACGTACATCTTTCCGGATATCACTTTATATTCGCCCTTCTCAACCTGATCTTCACCGACAATATCCCAGATCCTAACTGAGGCGGGGGGAATCGCCACAAATTCGTCGTATCATCATGAAAAGTGCGCTCACCTGTTCCATTCGCGTCTCCTGACGCGCAGTAATATCCGGTCGGAGATATGCGAGCGACGTTGACGTTCTGCTTCTGCGACGATGTCACCGATGCGGCCGGGTCCTAGGATAAATGATATTCAGGTCTCATATCAGGACTTGCGACCCAAGAAAATAATCTAACATTAAGGTCGCGGATCTGGCCATTCCTCAACTTCAGTAATCATGTCAACAGCCCAAGCTAGTAATAGAACGCACGATCACGGTCTTGCCGTTAGTGTACACGATCTTGCTCTTACTCGCGCTTAGTTTCGTAGATATACCTCTCGTTGTACCAGGGCTGGCCGCAAAGACTGATAGCTTCGTAAACGACATTGTGGTGAATGGAGATTGAGAGCTACGATTGCAAGTGCTGTGTTTTATTGCCCCCGCCGAAGCAGTGCCTGCTACCTGTTACCAAGTGACTGAGAGAAGGCGCGGGGATTACCCAACTAAATCTTGTGCTTTGACTTAGGGATAGTAGAGTAAAGAATGAAAATATCAATAAGATGCATCAGTTCCTTTCCAGGAACACATGTAGGTAGCGCACTCGAGGCCTAGGCCATATCAACATCACCCTCAACAGCAGAAACTGGCTCAGCAGCAGCAGCCAAGGCGTCTTCATCTTTTGGCCCATCACCCATAAACAAGTCCAACTCGTTGTCCAAATCCTCTGCAGTTTTCGGTTTCTTCGGTGCGCGAGGTGCAGAGCGTGCGCCGCCGCCGCCACGCTTGGAGCGGATGGGTCCTGGGCCTTTCCTGACGGCAAATTGATAGTGTTAGGCCCGGTTTCAGGTTGAAATTACTAATGTTTAGCTTACGATGTTGATGCTCTGGTAGAAGTATCGTCTTTGCTAAGGCGGTCTGCCAATGGTGGTTTTTCTATCCTGTTGAGAAGCGACGTTGGTGCGCTGACAGCTCTGCCACCTTGCCGGCGTGAAGGACCCTGGTCGTAGGCGATCGACATAGGCTGACCTATGGAACAAACGAAGGGGCAGACACATCAGGAAAACTTTATAACAAGGCCGTCCGCCGGGTGGAAACATGTATATTTACCCTTGGCTAGAATCCCGTCAAACTGCTTCTTGGCTCTTGTGGCCTCAGCAGGTGTTTCGAAAGATATGATGGCAACGCCTGATGAGCGGCCGCTGCGGTCGTACTTAAATACCCAATGCGAAAGGAGGTCGGAACGGTGATCGCTTTCAGGGGAACTCGGTGCATTCGTAGCTTCGTACCCTGATTAATGGCTCGCGAACGAGCGTGCCAATCTGTCCAAAAATGGCCTTGAGCCGCATGCAAATTAGTTGAAAGTAGAAACGACATGCATGGAGCATTAGAACACGCACAGTGAGGTCTTTTGGCGTGATCTCATAATGCAGTCCTGAGACCACAAGTTTGCTGTTGAGGCCCCCTTCGCTTCTTGAGGGCCCAGTTGGAATGTTTGCTGATCGGTTTGTTCCCGGAGCCCTGTCGTGTACCCACATGCCGTCTGCCCTAGGCTCAGGTCGCTGGAAATCATCGAAATTGGTCAGAATTTGGAGGCTGAGGGTGACTCCAGGAGGTATGAAAGAGGTGCTCACTGTATAGGGTTTCTTTTCTCTTTCAGATCTGAATGAAGCCATGTCTGGGAATATGAGCAAGAAGGTGGTCGAGTGGAGGTCGTGGGTGCTGGAAATGAGAGGAACAAGTGAGTTTACGTTTCGACCGCCACCTGTTGTGGGCAATCAGCCCCTGATTTCATAATCATGACCAAATCAATTATCACTGGCTCTCAACCCTTCGATCATTATCATCATTGACCTCCATGACGTCTGGTGGCAGGTTCACAGACCACCTTATCACGCTTCAAGCTGCACCAGTTCGTTACACCGCAGCTACCCAACACCCGTTTTTGATTGCTGCTGGTAATGGATCTCTGCCTAAAGACCGCCTAGCGCTGTGGCTTTCCCAGGACAGAATTTATGCCCTTGCATATCCCCGGTTCATCGGGCTTCTTATTGCCAAAATACCCTTCTCACCATTAGACGCGCCCAGCTCCGCGCGCGAGAAGCAGAATAACAAAATTCTCAAAGTCTTGGTATTTGCTCTTGATAACATTGTGCAGGAGGCCGCGTTCTTCAAAGATACATCACAGAAGTGGGGTTTGAACATAGAACGCTGGGCTGAGAGAAAGGCAACAAGAGATTACACCGCCGAAATGGCGAGAATAAGCGCATTTGGCAGTCTCGAGGAGGGCCTCCTCTTTCTCTGGACCATGGAGCGGGTACGTATGGCCTAAGGACGATATCGACTTCCGGTACTGAATGATGTCCTGGAAGATTTATCTAGATGCCTGGCAGAAAGTAAAGGCATTGGCACTTAATCATAAAACCGTCTCTGCAGTGTCGGAGTTCGTGGCGAATTGGACCAGTCCCGAGTTCGAGAAATTCGTCGATGATTTAGCTGATTTGGTGGATGACTTGGGTATCCATCCGGGCTTAGATAGTTGGAAACGCGGAGAGGAAATATGGGGTCGCGTCGTTGAGCTTGAGGAAGCCTTTTGGCCGATCGAAGGAGAGGAGTCCAATTGAAGACAGTACTGTAGTTGATGTCAGGGCCACTCGAGCTCTAGATGCAGTGCAGATGCAGTGCTCGTCCCGGCACTGGAAATACAGCATGGTCATGACATAGCTGCCTGACATTTACATATAGAATCAGTGCCTAAGCCAAGTAACTGCCGCTGTATCCGCTTTGACCTACGAATCAGCCCTCACTGCTAGACGATTGAACCTCACTATTCCATCCGCATCTTTCCACTCCGACCTCACCCCATTCCACCATTCTTTAGCAGAAATTGCATTACGATCCTGCTGCTTCACCTTGCTTACGCTGACAACCCCGCTCGAGCAAGCAATAAGGATGGAGCGCGTGTGTGGGTCGTATCGTGCTGAGCCCGGCTCCAGCGGTGGTTGTGGTGTTTGAGGGAATTCTGGGTTATATGCGGTGACTGCGAGAATTTGGATGGCTTTGTCGCGGACATGCGTGAAAAGGGGGCGCTGTCACAAGAATGATGAGTTGATAACCTTGTTTGAGCTTGCAGGCATAAACGTACCATGTGCGATATAGCGCGATGGTATCTCACAACCTCCTCTGCACTAAGCTTCTGGAAGTCGACATTAGCATCTTCTGCTGTGATGAATGGCGCGTGTGGGTAACCGGAAGCATCACTCTGTGGCTGCGCTACTGCCTGTAACAGAGGTGATCAAGTTAATGTCTGAACAGGAAATAGAGATAAATATACATACCATACCTTTGAGCATGTCACGCAGAACAGATACCAGTAATTGTCCGCCAGCACGGGCGAGGTTGTCGCGCAAACTCTCAAATGTGCTATCCCTCAGGACGTCCTGCAGATCGGCGTAAGAACGTCCTTCCACGGATAGATGATATATCACCTACGCAGTCGGCTCTGCCCCAGACCGGTCCAGCATCAATGCCCATTTTATACGGCAACGTTTCAATGACGCATACGCCTGTACTCTTCTCGTCGTTCATGATTGTGCGCTGGATAGGCGCCGGGCCACGGTATGCAGGTAATCGGGATGGGTGGACGTTGAGGCGTTGACCTTGGGGAAAGAGTGAGAGAAAGGGCTTGGGAAGAATTCGGCCAAAGGAGGCAGTGATGAGGAGGTGGTCACGGTGCGTTTCTGGGTCAGTTGACGTGAAGGGCGTCGGGGGCTGGTGCGGGGAATGAGAGGCCAATCATAAGAGAGAACCTGTATTACTTACTACCCACCTCATGCGCTTACTGAGGTTCGTGTCCGATTTCGGCACGTAAAGAGCTGGGATTTGGTTCGTGTCTGCTAGTGCGACCAGCGGTGCTGTTACATTGACTCAGCAGGAAGCCTTTGCGAGGAGAGATGCGAGGGACGCACGAACAGAGGACTTAAGTTTTTTGTATCGCGCGTGTACATGCGCTGGAGTATAAGACGCGACCAACATAGACTTATACACATCTAGATCAGCTTAACATTGGTGGAGCGCTTGGGTGCAGCAGTGGTCAGCGTACCTTTCGCAGCTACTAGCTGCTCAAACACCACTGCAGAGAACTCGTCTCCACCCATGAAGAGAATCTCAAACGGGCTTCTGCCAGAGTTCGAATCGCTGTGCAATGTGCGGTTGAAGCGAGTACACCGGCATTGTCTTCGGGCTAGAATAAAGAACATATTGCCTTTTCCCTGAGTGCTCAAGTTCAAAGCGAATTTTTTGCCAAGAATATTCTTCTGCTGCAGTTGGTTGAATAGTCTAGAGGGAAGAGACGAAGTCAATCGCAGCTTCGACGAGGAGCACTGGCTTGGCACCAGCACTGTGGCAGGTGTCTGGACAAGCACGAAGTGACAGAAGCACACGCGCTGTGACTGCGTGATGGTGTTGTGACCACACGCGGCACTTCCGTAAGTTCCATTACCCGTTTGGTTGGACTTCTCACCATCCCCCCACTAATTGGTCAATGCTAATATATACTTTCCACCTATATACACGGACATATCTATGAGCTATACATCTACGCTGGAAAAAGTTTCTTCTTCATCAAGCTCAAGCATACTTCTACGATCGCCGACTAAGCGGCGCCGCCTCAGTAGCTCTCCTGAGCGCGCACCGTCCACGCAGGACCTATGGAGATGGACGTTTACAAACGATGCCATCGCACCGTGTCGTATTAGAGATGTCTTCACCATGTCAGAATCTGAGTCGAAGGGTGAGTTCGATTGTAGAGCATAGCGCCCTTGACTGACACTATTGCAACTAGACGCGGACTTCTTCTGGTTGGGAAGAGTTCCATGTCGGGTAGTAAGGATAGTGGGTATGGTCGTCGGAATTCAAGTCTACGAGAAGCGTATTACTTATACCAGTGCGTCTGTATCGTTCTTACTCTGCCGAATGTCTTGCCTGATTAATTTCCAGTCGACGATGGGTCAGCCGTCATCGAGTGTGTGCACCGACCAGTGCCCCCCTCCCCTATCAAATCGAAACCCAATGACAAATACAAACTTCCAAAGGCCATCAAACCTCTGCCTGAATTGGAACCTGTCACCGTCGTGGGTGCTAGCGTACGCATCGTGGGCAAGGTCATGCGATGGCACGACTCGCGCCAGATCCGCACCGAAATTATCGGTATGTGATCCGCTTTTTCGGGGTTCCCGAGCTGATACTTCCACTCGTAGAGCAATGCACCTGCGTGAAGGATGAGTTGCTGCACTGGCGGACCGTATCGCATCTACACAAATCCTCGTATTCCCTCCCAGAACCATTCAAGATACCACCACCGTCATCAACGACTTGCGTCCCACCTCCAGAATCACAAACTGTCGTGACTTTTGACGTTGAAGCTCCCTCATCACCGATGACCGCTTCGTCTGCTGCATCCTCCGCGCATACCACGCCCAGCAAACCCAAAGTCCCAAATCAATCACAGGTATGATGTCCACCAAGAATAGCACCAATTTATCTCTGACAATTCGAATAGTCTCCCCCAAGGCTGCGTCACCCTTCACGTCTGCACTCACGCGACCTGACTGCCAACACATTCCGGATATACCTCAAGCACTTCATGGACAACGCCCCACTTCGATCTACTCTGCCCATATCTGAAAATGACAGCATATGCTACGCTCTCTCACAGGTCCCATCCACTCCCACCAAACGCCAACATCATGACAGCAGAGTGGTAGATGTCACTCCCCGACCAACTCGATTGCAACCTCTCAAACTTCCAGGGCTCGAGCTTACCCCCCGAGCAGCACAAAAAGCTCCACATACCAGTCACGAAGAGCCCATGGGATTCACGATGTCATATCTGCGACGGGTCCCCGAGCTAGCGGACATGGCGCGGCGCGTGGTCAAGGCCGAGGCCAAACGTCGTGCACGAGGGGAGCGGGAGCGCCTCCGCGCCCAAACACAGGTGTCGACTTCTGACAAAGCGGGAATATTGAGCTCCTCGTCATCCAAGACCAAGAGCATACCGCCAGAACAACTGGGTGCTAAGATGAAACGTCTGTTTCAAGTAGCGATAATCAAGCTATACGAGGAGGGGAGTGTTGTGCTCTTTGATGGGCCGGCGAGGTCAATACGAGACTTGGACATTGCGAATGAGACGAGTCGACTGTGGAAAGCGAATAGCTCCACGGCGAGCGCGGACAGTACCGTCTTTTCTGTCTCTTCCCTGAGCCTGGCACCTTCGCAGGAGGAAGATTTGGGCGATATATCTGATCCACCTGCGCACAAGGAGGAGGCGTACATATCCCTCACCCCCGCACATCTGGCACCGCATGTCGAAGAGGCTATCCGTGCTATCATGGGGCGCCCCAATCAGCCTGTTTCGAAGCACAGGCTCGCAGGTCCGCCGCCAGGCCCAACAAAGGACGAGATCACTAGACATTTGAAGAGGGCGGATGCGCGGTGGGCCCAGGTAGGGGAGTGGGTGGTTGAGGACGCTTTACGAGTGCTTGAGGAAGAGGACAGGATCTGGTGTGTAGGGAAGGGGAAGTGGGAGCTGTGCCTTTGAGGGATGCGGCCTGTTGCATTGCCCGCATCTGTTGAAGAATGTGTCCACATGCTGCTCTAGTGATGAGATCGAGCAGTAACATCACGAGTCAGTAAAATCACTGCTTGATTTCAGATGCGGTCCGGCGCACCGGTATGGACTATAATAGCGTTAGTGAGCCAGATGCGCGCAGTTCTCGCGTATCTCGATGGCCGTTGGCCCCGCAAAGACCGAAGACCGAAATGTCATATTCGCAATCGAAAGAATATCATTGAACTATGGGAATCTAAATAGGGAGAGATGGACACACATGTGTGGGCTGAACTTGAAATAATACAAGTATGTAAAACGATCACCAGGTGGGAATCGATTGACTACCAGAGCCACCCAGCTTGGGGGGAGTCGAAATTCTCAACTTGGTGTTGGGCCTGTCGACCAAGTCCAGGCCCATAACTTCCACCTCACAGCCAATGTTGACACCGGCGGAACCAGTCATAATCTCCTTCTTGACACGCTTGTGCGGTGACCCAGAAGAGGAGCGATCTTCGTACCCGTCTTGGTCGTCCTCTCGCTTTTGTCTCTTTCGGGTCAGCGCGCCAAACGGGTCGAGATTGGATAAGGAAGGCATCAGGGCGCCTGACAAATGACTTCGCCTAAGTGTAGCGTGATGGCGATCTTCAGTGACAGATAGGCATCTTGATTGCTTTTGGGTCACATCGCCAATATGTCCCAAATCGCGAGAGCAACCTATTTCTTTTTCTCGCATGGTCACGTCCTGAACGATAAGATCAGTCAGCAAGATTCCCATTCATAACAACGAGCTCCTCACGTTCAAGACCTTTCCGTTACAGGGAAATGCCTGAAACGGAGAGTACTAGTAAGACATTAGCCCAACGATAATAGGAGTGCATTCAAAAGACCCTAACATCATTCAAAATATCATTGTTCATCTTTCGAGGCTGGGTGGTGCGGAATGAGCGTCTGCTATGCAAATCTTGGATAAAAGACGTACTAGTTTGCCCGCATGGACTCCCGTACTAAAATGACGTCGGTATTTCCATCTACTCTCATTCATTGGGCCAGAATCCATTCCTAATACGCCCACCTTCAATATAAACGGTGAGCATATGTATCACCGCGCCAAAATATCAGTATCCCTCACAAAAACCTCGTTTGGGTCGTCCATGGATTCCCGTCTCTTTCCGTTGGTATCTCCCATCGTGTCACCAACGTTCGAAGACGAGTAGGTGCCTTTCAGCTCTGGAGCAGTGGATGAAAGTCCGAAGTCGATCAAGAATATCTTGCCATTATTGAAACCTTTAGCCTTAATAGTCAAAGTATCAACGACACGCGTGTGACTAATTACAAACTAAAAACTTACTGAACGGAGGTCTTCATTTATAGTGCCCAAAGAGCGGACTAGCAGTCTATCAACGCGTGCATTGAGAACAGTAGTAGGCCCACGTACCATGATGAAGGCTTTCGGCGACACTTTGCAGCTTGCGATCAGAAAAACAATTAGCCACAAACGAGCGCATGTATCGCGCAACAGTACGCACCCAATGCAAGCTGTCAACAGGTGCTCCTGAATTGAGAGTATTGGAAAAGCTTCTTTCGCTGATCCATTGTACCCGTTGATCGACTATAAAGGGAAACCGATTATATGTAGCGATCCCTAGAAAAGGCACGATGTTCTCGTGGTTAACCCTCTCCCATATATTCTGCTTCTGGCGCAATATCTGTCAAAGTATCAGTAAGTATTAATGGCGTAAATTCGACGCCGAACGGTGGACTCGCCCTAACACGCTTAGGCCGGTCCGCGCTTGTAACATATCCCGAGGCTCTCTCCAGGGTTACAGCATTTGCCAAGATCTGAATAGGGCCAGCGAGTGACCGATGAGCACGGGTGCGAATGGTGGCGAGTATCAAAAAGCTTGCCTGAGTCTGGGAGCCCATCAAATTAGACCAGGTGCCTTGGCCAATGTGGCCATGCCCGCCGTCGGTGCCAGGAGTCGTCAAATACACGACCTTGTCAGTGAGATCGCGTGAGGGGTCTTGAAGGCACTCGTTCGGGTATGAGCTGCGGCTGTTTACAAAACCGTCAGGTGCCCCTACACCAAACACAACTGGCATCGACATTTTGTCGAAATCCCATCGTTTTATGCCGGCTAAGCTGCACACATATGCGGCTTTGCCATATGCTAGATCACGATACAAGGAGGTATCTTCCCGCATGTTAGAATCCCACCAGGAGCTGGGTAAGGAGCTCACTAACCTGGAGAATGGGGAGGAATCTCCAAGACCCGATCCAA
The DNA here is from genome assembly GCA_014898675.1 of Athelia sp. TMB. NCBI lineage: Eukaryota > Fungi > Basidiomycota > Agaricomycetes > Atheliales > Atheliaceae > Athelia > Athelia sp. TMB. Next base: position 235,766 of record JACXVL010000067.1, read on the forward strand.
GCAGTCCTCGCAGTATTCAGCAATAACAATGTCCTCCGAGTTGTATTCTGAGGGCATCATCTCTTCAATGTGGACATTTTCCACCTGCGAGAGCTTCTCAATCATATCTGCCGTGTCGTCCCTTGCAGAAAATCTTGAAGTCCTTTGCGGCAACCCCGAATTTTCCCTGGGAGTCAGGTACGCGCCAGCTTCAAAAAGATTAACCGAGGCATAGAAGATTTAGTAGTCGAATACTTACTCTCTTCGTTTAAAATATCATAGCATAGAGGAAGATGTTCCAGGATGTCGTCATCACTTGGAAGCTCGTCACCCTTGGGATGTAGTTAGTTACATCATTGATGCTACCTGAGCACAGCAGCTTACCTGTGACAAGGACCACCAGTCACTCTCCTGAGTAACAACAACACAGGCTTCGGTCTAGCGGAGGACTTGAGAATTATGTTCTGCAGTAGCACAGCAAGCACACCTTCTCTAGCAGATACTTCTCGATAATGTTGAGCGGATGATAGACCTGTGCTCGAGAGCTTTAGTATGGTAACGAAATATGAAGGTAACCTTACTTCTTTGTGTACGAGTTCTTCATCATCCGAAGACCATTCCTCGTCAGAGCAGTTTGAGACATCCTCTATGTCTTGCGGACCATTGCTACTTCCGGATCGACTGGAGCCTTTTGAAGAGATCCGACTTGAGCTGGAAGTTCCCGGAAACGAGCTAGATTTTCGGGCGGAAGACATATAGCTGGGTTTCGTGTCTTGCGTACTTTCCACTTTGATGGGCCCCTTTACTTGCCTCGCCACTGCATTTTCGCGAACCCTGATTTTCAATCCGCGGACGAAAAGGCACTGGTTCTGCGGCAAGGATTCATCTTCACAGAGGTCGGGACCAGTACGCACAAATGCTGGACAGTGGGTCTCCCAAGAACAGGTATAACTTGCACTGGCCTGAACCGATTGGGCAGCCGTGAAACGCAGAGCAATTGTATTGGACGAGGAACCATTGGAGACAGCTGCGATGCCCCATGTAGTCGATTTGTCACACCCGGTGACAAGATAGAGTGATCCGTTGGGTGCTTCGAGACCTATTGTGTCATTTATGAATTCGTACCACGATTCACCATTGCGAATAGCGTAGGTGCGGAGTTCCTTCAAGCCTCGGTAGTCAACGCTACTTGCTCCGTCCGGCATGTTGAGCACCGCAGCTTCCGAATGTGATGATTTGAGGGTGTATGCAGCATTAACGCCAGCTGGAATGTGTAGAAGTCTGGCGAAATACGCGTGAGTTCTAAAAAGTTGGCATGCGTGAGGCCAAAAACCGTACTCGTTTTCTTTGACGCCACCTTCGACAGAGGTGTCATGTTTCTTGATCGAAGAGCTAGTAAGCTCCGAGCCTTTCTTGTGCATATTCGGGTAAAAAGTAAAAAGTCTGTCGTTAAGATGAAATGGTTGAAATCCTTCGGGAACACCAAGATGATTGATTGGGTCATCAACGGATGCACATATGTTGAAGACGAAGAAGAGCGATCCATCATCCATAATGATAACAACATCGCCAACATCGACTCCTCTTTCAATAAACTGAGGTGGCAGATTTGTGCTAGGCTCGGGGACAAAAATGGGGCGTCCACGCCGTTTCGGCCAGAGCTGACGGGCATAAACCTCGTCCGCGGCTCCTGAGAAATCCATTGATCGTGACGTTCGGGCGAGCGGAGAACTCGGAGGTGAGCTGACGATGGAAGGGAAAGTAGAGTGACACCAGGATTCCTGAAGAGCGCCCCAGTTCACGGACGGCGGTGACAGGCACCTTATAGGTCACTTTACAGCAACTATTTACAGTAACGGTGCTGTGCTCTCCGTCGCAACTGTATGGGCCGTATGGCTATGTTGACGTGAGGTCGCGTTTAAGAGCCGTACCTGTGCCGCGAATGAATTAGAAAAGTGAATGGTGAAGTTATTAGTGGAAAATGCGGTGAAGGACCAAGGTGGGACTTTGTTTTGACGATCTGGCCGATCTGGCTCACAAAATTGGTCGAGCGTGAACGTTGAGAATGTTTGAGAGCTAATAACGTCGTCGAGGCATGATGCATCGCCGGAACGCAGTTGGACAAAAAGACTGCAAGGGTCTATGTCTATAGAGATTGATTATGATGTAGTGAAGGGCAGGGTTCGAACCGGAAGGATTGGCTAGATGTACGATTATGTAAGTGCCGATGACCCGATAAATATCGGTGAGTGAGCCAGGATTTGGGCCGAAGGGTGTTCAAGCTATCGGTCAGCTTTTGGTCCAGCTTGTAGCGGCTTGCGAGGGTACGTGATTATGTAACATCAACACATTTGTACCATGAAAACGAGACAAATGATATTCTAACGAGCACGGAGCACGGGTTGTGTGACTCCGAACATGAATCCATCGTCAAATCCATCTTCCATCATCATGTTGAATCCTTCGTCCCTCAACGTGCTTAACCCCTCATCCATTGACATGCTAACTCCCTCGTTCTTTCCTGAGCTGAAGACTGCTTCTGATTGTATAGGTAGCAAAGCGTCGGGGCTGTCGGATAGAATACTGAAGTCGGTGCTGGAGATGTGGCCAATAATACTCTCTTCGTAGAGCCGATGCATTATCTCGTAGTCGAGTTTCTCTCGTTCATATTGAGTAAGGAAAAGCTAAATTTCATTCAGTAAAGAATTCATGTCCGACGGAGGGATGGCAGTGAGAGCGCACCTTGCGCTCGTCGTCAGTCATCGAGCGCCACTTAGCAGATGCGAGCATGCTCTGCTTCGTCACATCCGTCTCGGAGCCATAAACCTCCTGCATCAACCTGGGGTTGGCACGGATGTTCTGCAGGAATAGGAAATACGCGCTGTGCGGCTTCTTCGGCTGCTTCAGGTCCTTAATGTCCTTGTTACGAACCCTGCCTGTCGTGTCCTGCGCAGTGCGGAACAGGTGCTTGCTATAATTTGGTGTCGATGTACGCATGTAGCTGTCGAACTCGTGCTCGTGCGCCTCTTTAAGTATTTGCGAGCGCTGCTTGTACGGCTGCGGGAGACTACTTATGAGCGTGATTAACGAAAGAAAGGGGGGTGACGCCTACCTTTCTCTCAGCATCTTTGAGCAGGGCATATTCCTGACCGGCTTCCTTGGCAGCCTGGGCGATGTTAAGCTTGCGGGTAGTATTGGTCGCCTGGCGCCTCGATATCCAGTCTGTAAAGTACAGTTGCCAGGCAGAGGGTGATGGCTTCAATGGTCGTAGAAGAGTTTTATTCGGCACTGTGCAGAATGATATTAATCAGATGCTGAATAGCCGTGCGGAGAGGCAGCACATACACGCGGTGTTACTGAGAGTCTCTGTGCTGGTGAACACGTCTGGTGAGGAGAAATGCTTCTTCATGCGGATTGTGTTATCGTTATCGTCCATCTGACTTGTTAAGTCAGTACGGCAGCTGTACATCTGCGCGCACGACTGCACAGGCAACGGGGCCCTAGCTGACAAGCGGCTCTGGTTTGAAGACTCCATCGCGTCCTGCCACAACGTGTCCTGCCACAGAGGCTCAGTATTCCGGCGCTTGACTGGGTACACGTCGTAAACGGGCGGCGACTTCGCTACCGGGTGCCTACTGTAGCTGTGAGTTGCGCGTGGATCGGCCCAGGTCGCGGGCCATGATGATGGCGTAGAATACGATTTAGAGGCAGTAAATCTCAACGGTGGGGACGACACGGAGCCGGGGATGGTGTGCAAGGCGGCAGAATTGGATGGGGGGGAATTGGATGGGGGGAAAGAAATGTCTTGCAGGGAGTTGTAGTGTCCCGTATATAAGTGAGATACGGGGAGTGTCTGCGGAACGTAGACGCCAGAGTGCGCGGGCACCGGCGATGAGGCATCCAGAGATGGATGCTCGGGCTTGTCCAGGATTTTGCCAATGTGAGATACAGGTTGAAACAACACGTCAGACCAGACACTGGGGGGATGGAAGTCGAAGGAGTGAGGTGGTGAAAGGTCGAATGAGTCCCGGCCGAGACCTGTGTCGGGGCCCATTGCAGTGGAAATTGCTCGTGGATTTAGAAACGCGCCAGCTAGAAAAGAATTCAGCGAGATATTAAAAATGCAACACAAGCACTTACTCCCTTCATGCGAGATCTCATAGTATAGATGCAAACGTTTGAGAATCTCATCGTCGCTTGGGAGGGCATCGTCCTTGAGATATAGTTAGCTATACTGTTCACAGTCATCTCGGCGCAGTGACTGACCTGTGACAAAGGCCACCAGTCACACTCGTGAGTAACAGCGACTCGCGCTTGTGTCTAGCCAAAATAATAAGTCTTCCGTTATGCGATAGCAGGGCGTGCCTACCGTGTCTAAAATGTACTTCTCGACGATGTTGAGCGGGTGGTAAACCTAAATTCTTGAACTTTAGTTCAAGCAATCAAATATGCGGGCGTATTACCTCCTTGTGAACGAGTTCTTCGTCATCCGACGACCATTCTTCGTCAGAAGAGTGTGAGACATTCTCCAGGTCTTGCTGCCCACTACTTCCAGACTGACTTGACCCTTTTGAGGAGGACCGATTGGAATTGGAAGTTCCTGGAAACGAACCCGATTTTCGGGTAGAAGACACGCTGCTAGGCTGCATGTTCTGCGTACTGTCTACCCTGATAGCCCCCTTTACTTGCCTCGCCACTGCATTTTCGCGGACCCTGATTTTCAATCCGCGGACAAAGAGGCACTGGTTCTGGGGCAAAGGTTCATCTTTGCGGAGGTCCGGTCCAGTGCGCACAAATGCTGGACAGTGAGTCTCCCAGGAATATGAATAGCTTGCAGCGGCTTGCACCACCTGGGCAGTCGTGAACCGCAGAGCGATGGTGTTGGACGATGAGCCGTGTGAGACGGCCGCGATTCCCCATGTAGTCGATTTGTCACACCCGGTAACGAGATAGAGTGACCCGTTAGGTGCTTCGAGACCCAGCGTGCCATTTATGAATTCGTACCACGATTCGCCATTGCGAATGGCGTAGCTGCGAAGCTCCTTCAAGCCTCGATAGTCGACACTGCTTGCTCCATCGGGCATGTTAAGCACCGCGGCTTCGGAGAAGGATGACTTGAGGGTGTATGCAGCATCGACGCCTGCTGGAATGTGTAGAAGTCTGATGCCAGTATTAAGTCTTAAGATGCTGCAAGGATGAGGAAAATAGTCATACTCGTTTTCCTTCACACCACCTTCGACAGAAGTGTGGTGCCTCTTGATGGAAGAGCTTGTGAGCTCCGAGCCTTTCTTGTGCATATTTGGATAGCGATCGAAAAATCGTTCGTTTAGACGAAATGGCCGAAATGCATCGGGGACACCCAGATGATTAATGGGATCATCCGAGGAAGCAGTTACGCTGAAGACGAAGAAGAATTTTCCATCCATAACTATACCAACGTCGCCAAAATCGACCCCTCTTTCGATAAATTTGGGTGGGGAATTCGTGCTTGGCTCGGGGACGAATAGAGGGTATCCGCATTTTTGCGGTAAGAGCTGACGGGCATAAACCTCGGCTGCGGCTACTGAAGAAGCCATTTGCTGATGCCTTGAGATGTACGAGTACAGGCAACGGGGGTGAACAGCCTGAGCTGAAGGTGGGCGGATGAGTGGGGTTTCTGAAGAGTATTACAATCCACTGACGTGCATATCACTGTAAATCCTTACAGCAACGGCAGTTGTACGGTTTGTTGCGAAGATAAGCATAAAGTGACGTGGCTATGTCGGCCCCTGCGCAGTTAAGCGTTCTGTTGTGCCGCAAACAAATTAGATGAAACCAGATACTTAGTAGTAGTGGCTGATAGTGGCGGCTTGGGATTCAATTGATGGCTGAGACAGCTAATGAACCATATAACCGGTTGAGCGGCGTGCCAGTTTGGTGTTGGCAGTGACCAATCGTCGATCAAGTTGTTGAAGGTTGATGAGGCATGAGGCAATCCTTTGGACATAGATAGTTTATAGATAGACATTGTCAATGGGGATAATAGCGCCAATCACAACAACAAAATCCAAGTAGACGAGAGCGTGGTAGTGTATTGGCACGACGATCATATGGTTAACTTGAAAGGAGGTCGAGGTCCCTGCAGGTCCCTGCCCAGGCGGGCCCAATTGAAAGGCCATACTAATGATCCCGAAGAGGGGGCAATTATACCAAACTCAGAATCTGCTAGATCACCATATTGCACGACACGTTCAACAACCTTTAGACTAAGACAGGTACCTGCTTGGCTCCCTGTTTCTATCTTGGAGATTTCACGATGTCAGAACCTGACCAAGACTCTACGACTAAAGATCCAGCAGGCATGTTAACGAACCCGGAAAAGCCGACTCCCCCTAACACGAATATCGTACCTTCCGGCGATCCTGATGCCCAGGCAATGGTCATTACCTCTCTGAGGTCCCAGGTGCAGGATCTATATTCCCAGGTCACCCAGCTAAATGGAAAATTGGTCCAATCCTATGACCGAGTCTCCGACCTGGAGGATAGTTTGCACACGGCATCAACGAACGTCCGCCAGTCTTCGGTAAAGATATCAGAATTAGAGTTGGAACGCACGCAACACTTAGCAGCTTTAAACACGGGATTACTGGTCGAGAGGTCTCATGTGACAGCTGAGCTCACCCGACTGATGGAGAAGGCAACAGAGGAGGCAGCGCAGAGGGGCCAGGCTGAGACTGCCAAAGCCGATATAGAGAAGGACTTGGATGACCTGAGTGCCACTCTGTTCCAGCAAGCCAACACTATGGTAGCTGAGGCCAGGTTTGCGCGGGCTCAGAGCGAAAGGAAGGTAGAAGATGCTGAGCTGGCGCTGAAGGGGGCGGAGGAGGCAGTAGCCATGATGCAGCAGCAGATGCAGGAGATGCAAGCCGAGAAGGAGCGCTCGCAGAGAGAGGCCCATGACGCGCTTGCAACTATGGGCAAGGGGAAATGGGTTGAGAAGTTGAACGGCGCTCCCTATCCTGTGGTGCGCTTGATCAGCACGCACACGCCATACCAAGAGTTCTTGCTGTTCGTGGGCCACCTACGGTCCACAAGAGCAACCGCACCATCTATTCCCCCAATGACAACCCTTCTATCCTTACCTTTTCTCGCGAGACTCGTGGCTGAAGATTCGTACGTTTCATTTACTCACTACTCACTGAACCAGTGCTAAAGTTTCTTTCATAGAGAGCCGACGGTGCGGTTGGATCTTGCCCCTTCACTAAATTGGTTATCACGTCGCTCTGTACTCTCTGCAATTCACGCGGGTCAGCTGACAATAGAGCCGATGTCTGTGGCGACACTTCTCCAAGAATCTCTCTCGCAGTCTTCCTCAGGATCAAACCTCAACGTATCCTGCGCACTATGCGGAACTCATATATTTCCAACAGAGGGAGCTTCTCACTCACATTCGCGTCCGTCTATCGTGGGTGTGCGATCCCTTTCTAATCTTAACACGAACTCCTGGTTCAAAAAACCACTGACGTACTCTGCCACCAATTCTGCCAGCAACTCACCTCCCGCCTCACCACGACGCTCTAATGCCGGCGCTCCAGCAGGCTCTCAAAAGCAAATCTATATCTTCCGGCTTGCGCCTACTGCGCCATCTGCGACGGCCAATCTCGGTGTATCCATGCTACCCATGGGGATGGCGGGGTCATATTCAAGCCCCTCCACCTCGACACCTCCGCAACACCTCTCGGCCCAGACACAGCAGGCAAAACCCGTTGCACCATCCACAATATACCCCCTATGCCCGTCTGGATGGTGCCTTACCCGCCTGCGCTCGACATGTACTTTGTGGGCATTTGTGCGCACAGGCATCATTGACAAAGTATGGGATGAAGAACCCCAAGTATCACCGGCGGCTGTACCTTCCAGGACTGCAGGTGTAGAAGCGAAACCAGATGAGCAGAGTACTGGCAAACCGCCGATACCGCCAAGAAAGCGAGGCTTGTGGAGCATGGCCTCTGCGCTGGGCGAGAGAGCTGCCAGCTGGACCGAAAGCGACAAGGGCCGTGGAAGCACGCCTGAAAAGGAAACAGAGAAAGTGACGCGCAGAGTACCTCCTCCGCTTCCTCCCCAAGTAAATGGAACTGCGGCTGCTCCCAAAGCCGGTCCATTACCAGCGCCGCCATTACCAAAACGGGCCGTTGGCCGTTCGCGATCGGCTACGGTTTCCAGGTCAGGAAGTCCAGCTCCAATTCAAACACAACCTGCTCCGCCTGTAGTTGAAGAAGAGAAGGAGCCAGCAGCGACCGATGATGCCCCAAGGGAAGGAAATAGCGATGATCATCACAATGATCATGCAACTGCCGAGGAAATCTCTGCTATGCATCCGGCAGAGACCCTGTTCCACGCTGGCGATGCCCACGAGCACGATGAGGATGTGCCTGCCGCGGATGCTGCGAGCTCGAGCGAC